>PVLC010004663.1:0-83046 GCA_004027655.1 Graphiurus murinus | reverse complement strand
TTTTCCAAAGTGGTTGCACTAATTTGCAATCCCACCAACAATGTATTAGGGTTCCCACTTCTCCACACCCTCTCCAGCATTTATTGTTGTTTGTGTTCTTGATAGTTGCCATTCTGATTGGAGTTAGGTGAAATCTCAGAGTAGTTTTGATTTCCATCTCTCTGATTGCTAATGATGTGGAACATTTCCTCATACATTTATTGGACATTTGTATTTCTTCTTTTGTGAAGTGTCTATTTAGATCCTTTTCCCATTTTTTGATTGGGTTACTTGTTTTCTTAGCTGTGATTTTCTTGAGTTCTCTGTATATCCTAGATATTAGTCCTCTATCGGAAGAGTAGCTGGCAAAAATTTTCTCCCACTCTGTGGGTTTTCTGTTGAGGTTCTTGATAGTTTCCTTTGCAGCACAGAAGCTCTTTAGTTTAATGTAATCCCATGGATTGATCTTCCTTTGAGCTGCTTGTGCTTTTGAGGTCTTGTTGAGAAAGTTTTGACCTGTGCCTATGTGTTCAAGTGTTAGACCTATGCCTTCTTCAAGTACCTGCAAGGTCTCCGGCCTGACATCCAGGTCTCTGATCCACCTGGAATTGACTCTTGTGCAGGGTGAGAAAGTGGGGTTTATTTCCATTTTCCTGCATATGGTTAACCAGTTTTGTCAACACCATTTGTTAAAGAGGCTATCTTTTTTCCAGTGTATGCTTTTGGCTCCTTTGTCAAAAATCAATTGACTGTAAGCACGTGGGTCTGTTTCTGAATCTTCTATTCTGCTATTATGTGGCATGGTGAACCTCTTCTTTGGTCTTGTCTTGAGGGAGTTCCATATGTTTCCTGTACCTGTGTGTCAACTTCTCTTTCTATGTTTGGAAAATTCTCTGATATTACTTCTTTTAAAAGGTTGTTTATTCCATTAGTTTCAACTTCTAATCCCTCTTCTATGCCTATTATTCTTAGGTTTGCTGTTTTAAAGTTGGCCCAGATTTCATTAATGTCCAATTCATACTGTCGAATTTTTTTTCTAAATTATGTACAATGGATTCATTTTTGGAATGGTCATCTTCCAGGAGTGATATTCTGTTTTCTATGTGATCTAATCTACTGTTTATGGTTTGTATTGATGCCTTCACTTCAATTATTGCATCTTTCACTTCCTTCACTTCCCTCAAGGCTTGTCTATGATTCCTGCTCAGATTCTTTATTTGTTCCTTTATTTCTTTCCAGGTCTCTCTGCATTCTTTCTGGAAGTTTTGTGTCATTTCTACTAGCAATCTTAATTGTTCTTCTGGTAATCTCTGACATTCTGTTTTATTGAGTTCTGTTATTGTGGGATTTTGTTGACTCATTGTTTCTTTGCTATTTTCCCTTCCCATGGTTTCCCTGTTCTTAAATTTGTATCTTTGCTACTCTTGCAAGCTATCTCTGAATTTATAGGTTTCTTATTTTTATTTTCTCTCTGTGAATCATATCTTTTACTGAGTTGCAATTACTCTGGGACTTCTTCTGCCCATTCTATTGGTGCCTTGGTGGGTTTCAGGTGTTGACTTCTAGGGTCTAGCAAAAGCTAACAAAACAACAAATCCTCCAAACAAACATAGATAAATTAAAGCAATGCAAAATGAAAACAGAGTAAAAACAAAACAAAACAAAACCCAAAAACAAACAACAAGGAACAAAATAAAAAACCCTGCAAGGTTGTAAGAATAGACCTGATTTGTGCTCTGCAGACCTTTTGAGTAGATCTCTGTTGCTGTGGGCTGCTGGCAAAATGGCAGCTGCCACTGCTGTTCACAGGCTCCTTTGTTCTCCCTGGTCTGCTTTCTGGGTTCTGATCAGCTGCTTTTGTTGCTTTGTTCACTTTTCTGCTGTTTTGCTTTTCTTTCCTTCCATCAAGAAGCTGCTTTTGTAGCAGTTTTGATTCAAGCTCCACAGTGCAGTTGATCCCTGCTCTGACTCTGGAGGGAGAGGTGAGCTGGGGTGGTCCAGTGTGGGTTTATGCTGAATTTAAATATGAGGGCCTGATTAAACTGGTGGAGGAAATCTCAAAATAACAAAGTGTCCAAGTTGCATTATGAATATTGACGTCCACATTCATTGGGTTATACACTGAATTTCAGGATAGGAAAGTAAAGCATAGAGACTTTGTGGATTTGCAGTTTGACCAGAAAGACATGTGTAAAATTGGGACCCAGAGAAATGATGCTGTGGAAGAAAGTAAGATGGCTGAAAAGAATGAAGAAATGGTGGTCATTATGAATGTGAAGCCAGTAGCAGCTGTCATGGAGGTGGACCCAGCAGCAGCTTGGATGGAGAGGGGCCCAGAGGCATCCTGGATGGAGGCAGAGCCAGCAGTGGCCTGGGTGGAGGTAGGCCCAGTTGTGTTTAAGATGGAAGTGGTCCCAGTGGCTGTGACTGAAGAGAGTGTGACTAATTTTCCTACTGACAGTCAATCTTGCACTCACATGATGCTGGCTCTGCTGGAAAAAATAGGTCATGGAGATTTCCTTTCATATTTCAAGGGAAAGCCTGTGAAGCCAGTAAATTGTGGCAGGGTCAGATTCCTTGCAAGAAGGTCCAAATAGGGACATTTGTAAAGATGTGAGGGTGATACCCATGTTGCAAGAAAAACTCCTGAGACTTGGAGATGCTGGAAATGTGAAAGGACCATGAGGAAAGTCTGCAAGCTGTGAGCCATGGAGATAGGCTAGAAGAGCCAATATGCTGCCCATTGCAATCAACCAGGCCATAGGGGCAGGACTGCCAAGGCCTCGTGGAGATCACATCTCACCACCAGGTGCCCAAAATGTTAGAAGTGGAGCTGCAGGATCAAATGCTTGCCCTGCTGGATTTAATATCACTTTGTTCCCATTTCTTCCTTCTATGGCCCTATTCTTTTTTGAAAGCAAAAGTTTACTCTGTTTCATTGTACATTTGATATATGTAACTTGCTTTTTATTTTGACAGAGACTCAGCCGAAAGTTTACCTTGGGTTTCAGAGGGGATTTTGGACTTTGGAATGCAGTGCTAAAACTGGTTTTATTTGAGCATTGTTAAACTTATAAGTTTATAGAACTCTTGGAGATGGACTACATGCATTTTGCTTTGTGAGGTGGCCATAAGGTCTAAGGGGTCAGGGGTGAAGTGCAATGGTTTGAATTTAGAATTTCCCACTAGCTCTCATGGAAACAAGGCAGCAATGTTGGAAATGGGGCTTGGTTGCTAAGAAAAGGGCTCTGGGAGTGTGGTCTTGGGGATTATATGGTTCCTCCTCCTTCTGCTCAATCCTGGAATTTCCAAGAACTGTGAGCAAATATATCTTCTTTCCTCTAACTTGTGTTTTTTATTACAACAGTGAGAATGTTGACCAAGACACCACCCCTATACTGATGGATGGCATGTGCCTGAATTTGCAGTAAGCCCCTGAAGTTGTTAATGAGTGTCAGTAATCCTAATCAGGTGTCAAAGAATAGGGAGTTAGTTCTGCCTCCACCCAGGTTACCTGTTTTCAACTCTCTAAGGGTTCTGGAATCTGATTCTTCTTCTGTAGGGGAGACACTTAGCTTAGGAAAGTACCTAGCTCACAGGTTTGTAGGAAGCTTCCAATATGATTATGTTTAGTCCAGAGCATTAGACATTAAAAATCAAAGGACTGAAATATCTTTACTGATTGCAGCTATGACATTATTCAATGATTTCGTTCTTCTTTACAAACTTGTCACCTGAGAATTAAAGAGAGTGTGTCCAGAAGAAATTGAAAGCTTTTCAAAGGTGTCGACGATGTTGAAGCCTGACTAGCTGGTGACAGTGTTGTTGAGTGCCCTGAGCAGCTACGATTCATCAGACTACTCTGGCCTCTCCCATGGAATTCTGCAACCCTGAGCCTGCATCTGCTCAGGGCTGGCTTTCATTCCTGGAGAGAATCAATACCAAAAGAATGATTTTCAAAGTCTTAAGTCATTTGTAGTCTATTTGCGTCCAGAATGTTATTTCAGCCTCTCTCCCACAGAGCGAATATCACCAGAGGCAAGACCATATCTTTTTCATATCTACACAGAAAAAAGAGGACAATTTAGCACCCTCAGTAAAAGATATAAAGATTTGAGTGTTTGGGAAGTTTTTATGTTTTCTTCCCCTGAGAATTCAAGAAAAGTAAAGCCAAAGGGCAGAGATGCCTAGAATCGGCAATTGCAATTCTTTGCTAAATTTAGTGTGTGCTTGACATGGTGGGCACTCAACAAGACTAGGGCATAAAGGGGCTGTGGATATCCTAGTTACTTGCCAACTGTCCAGGCAGAGTTCTCAAGAACAGTGATTGTGCTTTTCCCCACTATCCATATACAACCTAAAATTGGTATCCATACCCCTGGATGCAAAGCAAAATTATTATACATAAAGAATTTCACCTAGGTCATGCCACATAGACCTGTGAGTTTTTATATTGCACATCTATTGAACAGCTTTTGCACTTTTATTCAGAGGGAAGACAGTAAATATTAATGGACACATAGTACTGAGCTGTATTTATATAACATTTATTTTTTACTGTAATGTAGGTATCATTATAAGCATTTTTACAAACAAGCCTTGCCATTCTCAGTGGGGTTAGAGAGATTGCCTGAGAATGAAGAGGCAGGAAGAAAACAGGGGAAAGCAGTTCCCTCTGCATCTGGAGCAAGTTCTCCTTCCATCCCAGGCTGCAGAAGTGCCTTGCTGGAGTTGCTAGACACAAATACAGTTCCCCTGTGTCCAGCTCCCCCATCCTCCCATTTCTGTTGAAGCTTATAATAAAACTGAGAATTGTCCTTTTTTGTGACCAGAATTATTTGCTGGATGATGTCCATCTAAATCATAAAGAGTATAGAGTCTACATCTTAAGGACATCTATATTTCTGAGGACATCATTACTGCTTGTCAGTGTACTGTTAACAGCAAGAGTCCTATGACTTTGAAGTAGCAATGTAGTCAACTCCCAGAAAAGTTCAGAATTTTGGTAGAACTTAATTGGTATTTCATGTGTCAGACATGTTCACACATATGAAAACTCTGTGTTCTGATATCATTTCCAAAAACCCAGTTTAAGTGATACAAAAACTGAGGTCCACCTGGGTTAGACAATTACCCCATTGTCACTCAACTAGAATGAAGCCCTTCTGAGATCAGAATTTAGCCTTCTAAATTTAAAGCTAGTATGTACCTTGTCCTCATGTGGATTTCTTCCAGTCAAGTGTTGTTTTTTTTATCTCTTCAAATCTTTTAATTCTTTTTAACAGGCCTATTGAGATGTAATTCACATACCTGAAAATTCCTCCACTGTGTACAACTAGTTTTTCTGTATATCCACTGATTTGTGAAACCATAACCACAGTCAATACTAGAGTATTTTCATAGTCTAAAACATTTTCTTAATGTTTATTTATTTTATCTACTTTTATTGGTGCACTATAATTATACATTATAATGAGCTTCAGAGTGATAGGAACATAGGCACACACAGCACTTGACCTGTTTCCTTCCTGACTCTACCTCTCTCCCTCCCCCTTCCTGTATATGTTATTGAAATTGGTATTGACAGTTTCTTGGGAAAATTCAGTGCAAAAGATTTGCTCAAAATTATATATAAGCATTATTTTAAATTATCTTCTATTTTATGGCTTATGATTGAAATAGACACTGCCTATTACTTACAGGGCTAAGGTCACCAAAATTTACATCCTGTTCTGAAAGCAATGTGGGGCATGCCCATGACCACGCTGGAGGTTGGGGTGTTTTTCTAGATAGTTCTCACCTATCGTCTCTGCAACTTCCCTTTGCTCCTTGGCTTCCCACTCATAAAGGGGCTTTATAACGCTTGAAGGCAATCAAACAGGAGCCTTGTGTGGTCAGAATAGACCCAATTGTGCCCTGCCATCATTGATTTCTGTCCAGATGGGACATTTTAGAGATTCCCTCTTAAGTGTGAGTGAATTTCAAATAGGTCTTTTATATCCTCCATCTCCAAAACATCAATATCTGTGAGATAGTCACTGCTATCCATGAATTATAAATCATGGACCTCCAACTCACCCAATTAGCACTTGCTTTTCCTAAGGCCTCCAAAAAGAATGTGGTGGAGACCCAGTTTGAAAGATCTCAAGATTGTTTCTCAATAATTGCTAAAAATAGATTTTCAGGTATCCAGACTTAGAAAGATCAGTTCCAATTTGCTGAGGCAACAGAGAGGGCATTCTGATTACTGACTTGCTTATTCATGGGCATTAGCAGAACATAATGGGTTTAGTCTGGGAAAACAAAAACACATGTGTATCTCAAAGACTGGTTTGATTGTGATGCTCAGAATGGCCACTATGTCCAAAATGGTTTTGTATCTCAAACATGCTGAACATTTAAGCCGACTAAAGGGTTGGTTGACATTTACCTTTTATCTTTTTTAGCTCCCTTGAGTGAAACTTCCTATTTGATTGAAGCCTGGATTTCTGCCATGGGACTGTGGACTTTGATAATGTCACAGGCTCTGAGGTCTTGGTTCTGATTAACTGAGATCCACCAGCCTTGACTTCAAGTCCCATTACCCATTTCACATTGCTGCACTGTCTTGTCACTACTTAACGGAGTTAAAACGGCACCCAGAATGTTGCGTGCATTGCAGAAGGGGCTAAAGTAGATATAGGGGGACTTCTCTTGCTAGATTCACATCCAGCTTCATGTCCCCCTTGGAAGAGAGGCGGGGGTCTAATGACAAGGGTCCATCTCAATGCTAAAGTCTCATCTTAGAATCATGGATTTGCCTAGTAGAGTTGCAGGCTTTCTTCAAAAACCCTTACTGCTCGGATCTTTTTTGCCTGAGCCCCCACTGTTCTTCCTGATTCTCCCCAGATGCAACCCCTCTTCTTTGGCCAGCAGGTGATCTCATAAGTAAGTATAGCAAGCTAGTTGGCTTTCTAGAATCTTTATTTCTTCTATCTCAAATATGGATGGTTGCTGTGCAGCTTTAAAAAGATAAGCTGTCTAGGAGCACATTTCAAAAATGCTGCCTGTCACTTAGTGGGTATTCAGCAAGGACTAGTATCCGCACACACAGTCCTCCTTGCCTGCCCTCTTCCTAATACATCCTGAGAACTGAAAGTCACTTGCTCGTCTCTCAACTACTTGAAAGCTGGGTAATGGTCATGATAATTACAGGTGGTTTTCCTCTTTAGCTTGGAACACCTTGGGTATCAAGGGAGGCTGAGTGTGCCCTTCAACGCACAGGAGTGTCCTTCTGCATTGACCAAAGTGTCCAGGCTGATGCTCACACAGCTCTCAAAATCCAGGCATTATGAGAAGGGAAGGATGATCCTAGTTGGGAATGTCAGTTCATTCTCAGGGACCAACCTAGGGGAAAGCAGAGAGACTGCTGCCTGCCCAGAAGTGCCAGGGAGGGAAGGAGCTGAAGAGCTGTGAGAGGATTATGGAGTATACCAACCAACTACTAGCACATGAGTAAGTACCTAGCACCTGAGTACCCAGCACTTGAGTACTCATCACCCAAGTATCCAGCAGAACCTTGGAGTCTGTTCTGACTAAACACTGTCCTCCTGTCAGCAGTCACTGAGATGGAATGCCAGGCTATGTATCCTGAAAGGAGGGGTACAGGAAGTGGGGAGCTAAAACTCAAGGGGCCACCTCCAGCAGGGGATTTTCATATGGCTCCACAGCAGCACCCTCTCTGACTGTGACTTCACCTTCAGGAAGAGATCTGTGCAGGTCCTGCTGAGCATCACCAACAGAAGTGGACAGCGCGCTCCTCTGTCATCTTCTTACAAAGTACAGATGGTAATTTTTTTCAGGAAGAAAATATTATGGAATTGGAAGTGGGGAAATTGCTGGTGGGAACTTGAATATGTTATCAAGAAATAGGAGCTGGGTGTTGTAGCACATGCCTGTAATCTCAATACTTGGGAAACTGAGATAGGAGGATGGCAGGTTGGAGGCTAGCCTCAGAAACTGCATGAGGCTGTCAGAAACTTAGGGAGGCTCTGCTTCAAACAAATTAAAATAGGGCTGGGGGTGTAGCTTAGAGGTAGAATATCCCTTGGTTCAATCTCCAGTACATACACACAAAAAAAGCAACAACAAAACAAAATAGGCAAATCTCAGTTGGGATATATGACCTTCCTTCCATATTATATATGTTTTATCTCTCTCTGTCTATGTGTTACTGTGTGTGTGTAGGCATGTCTTTATGTTATATGTGTGTGTTTGTGTGTGTGCATACAAACACATATATACACACATGCTGACACTCACAGAGAGAGAGAGAGAGAGAGAGAGAGAGAGAGAGAGAGAGAGAGAGAGAGAGAGAGAGAATAAAATAAACTCTTCAAATAAAATATAAAACTTCATACTTAGAAATATTCACTGAGAATGAGATCATTGTTATGTTCTGGATGAAAATAGACCTAATCTTTGGGAAGGTATATCTGGTTGGGAAGGAAAGATAGTAAGGGAACAGTTAATTTTAGCCTGAAATGAGTTTATAGAGAATATAAGCTGGGGAGGAAATCAGGGAAAGAAAAGGAAAAGACATTGTATGGATTTTTCTAAAAAATGTGCTGTTTTTGAGTTCACAGAACCAGAGGGTGGGTGTGAGCCTTATGCAGATTTTAGGGGAGGAAGGAGGGCATCTCAGAATATTTATCTACATTGATAACACCCAAGTAATACCTGGTGCTGGCAACAGGCATTGGAACTGTATTCATAGAGGTGGTGGCAATATAACTGGCATAGACCTTTTGGAGATCAATTTAGCAACATAGGTCAAAAGCCATTAAGTGTATATTCATTTAAACTCAAGAATTGCATTTATGTGTTTCTTTCCTGAGGAAATAAACTACCATATTAATTCAACATTTTGGAAAATCTGAATTATACAAAAAATTTCATATTACCAACTATCAGCATTGTAGACAAAGACAGGCTGTGGTTGTTTTATTGTTTCACAGTCTACATCATCCAGAGCAGGGACAGGCATCTCTGGTCCCAGGCCTGGACATCCTACTGTGGTTCATGAAAGCTGGGAATGGGTTGTGGAGAGATGGAGCAGGGAAGACCATTCTTGATGTTAAGTGGACTCCTGTTTTTAATTGTAGATGTTTTCGTGACTTTTCCACCTGCTCCACAGCAGGGGATGATGTTTGAGTAAGTGCATACAGGTACATATTTTCCATTATCCCAGTTCCCAGTGAGGCTCCACGGGACACCGTTCACTGGCTTCAACACTGCAGATCCGAGGACACCAGATTCCCTCAGTTCTCGTCTAAAAATTTCATTGTATTGTCTTGTCTCTTGAATGACGGTTTCAACAGTGACAGCATGAATTCAGGCATATGGTTATGTATCATTCTGCTGTTATGTTAGAATGGGAACAGAATCGCAGGAGAGGAATTACATAACCATGCTCTTGCCTGATTCCATGCCCTGGACTACGTCATTTTTCAATAATTTTTTTTTTTCAGACTCTACAAGCCAGGTATCCTAGAACTCAAAACATCTCCATAATAGTACTCCCTGTCATCAATTTTCATGAAAGTCTAAAGAGTCTGAATGCAATTATAAGTAACAAGAGAAGTATTTGTAGGAAAGAAGGAAAAGAGACAGATGTGTACACTAGCATGCTTAGGCTACTAGTATTAATACAATCAGGTTTCTTATCATCATCCTGTTTTCAAAATTAAAAGAAAAAACCCAGCTCTGGTAGGTTAATAATGAAAACGTTAGTGCAAAACAGCTTGAGATGCAAAGGGCCCCTCCCAGTGCTTAGGAGAGTGACCTCACTGTTGGCCACTGTGTGGACCTCAGCAGCTTTCTCCTTATGTTCTGGACGCTTTGGGATTTTACTGGCTTAAGCTCCAAGAATAGGATTCCGGTATAATTGTAAAGTAATCAAAATTCAGTAAACAACTCATCGTAGGTACTGTGTACAATCACAAAATGTCAGGGCTCAAGGAAAGTGTGTCAGGTGCTGACTTTTGAAAGGATCACTGTCACTTTTTAATGGAAACATTTGTTTAGCCTTATAAACATGCGAGGCATGGAGTATCCTTGTGGGAATGAAAACGAGGACCGCCTCGGCTCTCATCCTGAGAGTTGCAATTCTCACCTTTGTACAAGGTGAGAGGACTCTTGTTTGCAGCTGAGTCCATCACTACACAAAATAAAGAAAAATTTCCCAGTGTCCCTTGCAGTTAAGTGTGACCATTGGACTGAGGCCAGCTCTGCAAGATTGCAGGTTCTGGGGGCTGGGGTGCTCAAATGAAGCAGCTGTGTCCCCTTCCCCCACCCTGGGACTCAGATGTGTCTGTGTTAGTGAGCCATCCCTCATGGGGAAAATGGGAGCATCACTCCAGGACAGGGGCTGGGGAACTCTTTCTGTTAAAGATGGGATCCTTAGTACTTCAGGATTTGTGGGCTGTACTTTCTTTTCTGTAGCTATTCAAACATTTATAGCTCAGAAGTGGCTATAACAAACATGTAAACCAGTCTGTGTGGCTGGGTTCCTATAAGACTCCATTTACAGGGATGAGCTTTGGGCCTCATTCAGCCCTTAGTCTGTTTCTGAATCTACTAGGAATGATGGAGCAACAGCAAAATTGGGAAAAAAAATAGTTGTCTCTGGAAGCTGTCAGTGTCTTCTCGTTGAAACTATAAAAAAATTGTACTAGGGATTGAACCAAGAGGTATTCAATCTGAGCTACACTCCCAGCCCTTTTCAGTTTTTTGTTTTGAAACAGGGTCCTGCAAAGTTTCTGAGAGTCTCACTAAGTTGCTGAGGCTGGTCTCAAGCCTCTGATCCTCCTGTCTTGGCTTACCAAATACTGAGATTGATTACAGGCATGCACCACCAGACCTGGCTCATTGCAACTCTAAATGTATACAAAGCACAGGAAATTTAGTACAGGGGACTGGTTTAAAGCAATCACTGTGTCTGATAGGCTAAGTTGAGAGCCAGGTAGGGGACATCTCTGCAGGAAAGGCAGGATTAACCCTGCCCTGGGATTGCAGGGCATGGTGAGGGGGTCCATGCCACCCTTGGAAGACAGCCCCAGCTCCTTCTTCCTTAGTATCCAAATTGGAAGGAGAAGAGAACAGCTCCATACATCTTGGAGACAGGTAGTAGTCTAGCCTGGGCCACCACAACATGGGCTTGTTTCTTCAGTCTATGGTTTGAGAAACTGAATGTAAAAAGAAGAAATCACCACCCCATGAAGGTATCTTTACTCTCATGTTCATTAAAGTCATGTTCACAACCACAAGGAAATGGAAGCAACCTAAATGCACTGTTGAATGAATGCATAGAGAGAATGTGGGACTTGTCTGTACAAGGGAGTGCTATCCCTCTTTAAATGAAGAGGGGAGCCTGTCATCTGTCAGGATGCAGACAGACCTGGAGGAAACTATGCTAAGTGGAAAAAACCAGTCACAAAAAATAAAATATTATGATCTTGTTGTTTTCTTTATTTTACTTTTATTGGGACTGTATAGTCTCACATCATAATGTATTTCACAGTGATATTGGCACACATGCACACAGCCTTTGGTTGGATTTCCCCCAGCTCCCTCCTCACTCCTCCTTTCCCTATATAGGCTATTGAGATTGGCATTGGTATTCTCATATATACGCATAAAGTCAATGGAATTGATTCCTTCATTAATTCCCCTCTTGTACCCTTCCCTAATTCCCCTAGACCTCCCCCCTGGCTCCCCTGGAGTTTCAACAGAATGTTTTCTCATTTTATGGTTTCTATAGTTTGAGTCTTGAATTTTCCCCAAAACCCACATGTTGAAGGCTTGGTTGTCAGTCTGTGGTTCTCTTGGAAGCTCATGGGACCTTTAGGAGCTAGAGCCCAGTGAGAGAATGTTAGGTTGTTGGGAGCATGTCCCTGAAGGAGACTTTGGGACTCCATCTCTCTCTTCCTCCTCTCTCTTTCACTTTCTGGCTGTCATCAGTTGGGTTGCTTCCTTCACCACGGGGCTCCCATCAATACATGCTGCCAGGTCCCCGGCCCCACAGCAACAGGACCAACAGATTATGGACTGAAATCTCCCAAACTATGAGCTAAAATGACCCTTTTTTCTTTTTGAGATGATTATTTTAGGTATTTGTCATCGTAATGGAAAACTGACTCACATATGTAGTGTGTGTGTGTGTGTGTGTGTGTGTGTGTGTGTGTGTGTGTGTGTGAGACCTTTATGTAGTGATGCCTGTTAAAAAGGACAGTGGATGGTCTGTTCCCTGCTATAGTATATTTAGAATGCCAGGATAAAAAAATGGGGACATTGAGGGAACAAATAAAACATTAAACCACTGTTATTAAGGGTGCAGGACTAGGGCAGAGAATAGGAAGCTGTAGTAAAAGGACACACGTAGCAGACATATAGGATGAACAGATCTAGACATCCAATATACAACACGAAGACTATAGCTAATGAAATTGGGTTGCATTAGGGATTTTTGCTAAATAGTTACATTTTAGCTGCTTTAGTCACAACAGAAAAGCAACTGTGTGAGATGAAAGCTATGTTAGCCTCCTTCACTACAGTGACCGTTTTACTGCCTGTATGTATTCTGCAACATCATGTTGTAAACACCAATATATGCAATAAAATTTATTTTCTAAAAGCCAAAAAAAAAAAATCTGGCCTAGAAGCTTGTGTATTTGATCCTCTCACCCAGAATTCAGGTTGAGCTCATTCTGTCTTTTAGGAACAGGAAAGGCGATTTTTCACATTTAGGGGGAAGTTGAGGAGATAGAGGTCTCAAGGGTCTCTGCTTATTGTTTTTCCTTTTAAGCTTGAAGCCAGATGTTGCAGAAGACACATTCCTTGACAGACAGGGCAGGTAGCAATTTTAACTCTGGATTTTCCATTTATCATTAGGTCCTCCCCCAGGAGCTAGGTGTAGAAATGTGGAAAAGGGATGTCCAAGGGGTTGGTTTCCTATCCCCGATGGCTAGTCCCTAGATGGCTCAGCAGACACTTCTTTATCACCTCTTGGTAGTGATTTCTGTTAAAAAAGGACAGTGGACAGTCTGAGTACAGCCTTCAGTGCACTTAAAATACAAAACAAACAAACAACAATAACAATAAAACATTGAATGGAGATATCGAGGAGTAAATACTTTTATTTTCCTATTTGCTTCAGGAAAATGTTTATCTGTGATTGCAATTCTCTGAGTCTGGTTCCCTACATTCTTTTTGTTTCTCCTTTATGCTGTATTTGGATTATTTGTCTCATCAGTGTAACCATGAATTAAATGACTCCAAATTCTGTTGGAAACAGTACAAGTCCAGATGCACCCAGAGTAAGAGAGTGATGCAGGTGATGAGAGAGTGGGTGGTGCCTTTACAAGGCTTATACCATAGTCATTTTGTATCCAGGCTATACTTCAGTCATCAAATATATATATATATATATATATATATATATATATATATATATTTGAAGAAATAATTACAATGCAAAAAGAGGTACAATAGAAAAAAGAGAGAGAGTGAAGCAATGAAACTTCACAGTTTTCTTCATTGCACCTTGTTAGAGGAGATGAGATGTTCTGCAATATTACTGGCTTCCTCTTTGTTTTACACTAACCAGCGTAAGATAAGTAAAAACAGAATTGGTGCCATGGTTCCAATGGCTGTGAGATTTTATTGGGAAAAACGGATGCTATTTTTGTCACAGTTTCACCTTGCAATATAAATGCATTGAAAGGTCTCCTCCATTAAATTTCAAATGTGTTCAAAGAGCTGGGCTCTTGAAAATGTATTTATGCTGGCATATATTTTAAGGCAACATTTATACAAGAGAATGGTAAAACATCAATGTTTTCCAAGTAATGGCATCCTTACTGTGGATATTTTTGTCTGTTTTTGCAAAGAAATGACCAGGTAGAAAAACAAATTTTGAAACCTGGAATGATGAAACTCACCCTATGTCTAGAACAATGTTCAAAGGGAAAGCTATTCCAGTTGGCAGAGGGGCCTTAATGAACTGTGGTTAGAAGAGGGGCCCCGATGGTTTCTACTTCCTCCTAATAGGACGTAGAGAGGAGGATAGCAATAATCTTATCTTTGACTGCCTTTCATTAAAATCTCCTAATATATATATATATATATATATATATATATAGCTTCAGTGCTTATTTTACAAGAATGCAGTCCTCACAGTCTCTTTGTAAAGGATCACCAACCACAGGATGTGTGTCTACACACTGAGTCCAGCTGGTAGCCTGTACCGCTCAAGGCATCCTGTGCATTTGTTGCTGCCGGCTGACATGTTTGTTTCCCACCAATGATAAGCATAGTTTCTTAAATGGTGGTTGTTATGGTTTGTCTCTTAAATTTTTCCCAAGGTCCCTGGACTAAAGGCAAAGCCACCATCCTATGGTGCTACAAAAGGTGGTAGAACCTTTAGGAAAGACCCAGTGGGAAGAAGTTCAGTTATTGGGAGAATGTCCTTGAAGGGGATATTGAGACCCCAGAACCTTTCACTTTCTCTTTTTGCTTTCCAACTACCATGGTCCCCGTGAACGAACAGTGTTTTCTACCAGAGTTCCCCAGCATAATATTCTGTCTCACCACTGGCCCAAAGTAATGGGGCCAAGTGAGCATGGGCCAAAACCTCTGAAACTGTGTCAGAATAAATTTTTCCTAAACTGACCGTGGTGGTGCATGCTTGTAATCCCAGCACTTGGAAGGCTGAGACTGGAGGATCTGGGTTTGCTGCCAGCCTCAGCTACTTAATGAGGCCCTCCACAACTCAGTGAAACCCTGTTTAAAGATAAGAATAGTGAAACCTTGTTTCAAAATAAAGAATAAAAATTAGGACTGGGGGTATAGTTCAGAGGTAGAATGCCCCTGGATTCCATCCCCAGTACCTCAAAAACAAACAAACAAAAACAAAATAAAAGAAAATAGAATAAACTTTTCCTCCTTCCAAGTTGGCTGTTTCAGGAATTTTGTTATAGTCATGGAATATTGATCCAGCACAGCAGCAGAGTGGCCATTTGGAGTTTTGTTAACATCCTTATTTACAGTGGCCACTCAGCCTTTTTTTTTTTTTTTTTTTTTTTGTAATTGAGATTCTCTTTGGAATGTTCTAACAGAGGCATCTCTTTCTTTCTTTCTTTCTTTTTTTTTTTGTGGTATTGGGGATTGAACTCAGGGGCATTCTACCTCCGAGCTATACCCCCAGTCCTAATTTTTATTCTTTATTTTGAAACAGGTCTCACTAAGTTGCGGAGTGCCTCACTAGGTAGCTGAGGCTGGCCGCGAACACGGATCCTTCGGTTTCAGCCTCCCAAATGCTGGGATTACAAGCGTGTGCCACCACGCCCGGCCGTCTCTTCCTTTTTAATTCAACTTTTCCTCTCTTCAAGAGTTTAAACTTTATAGCCTCATTTGCTGTTCCAGACACAGCACAAGAGCCTTTAGTTGATCATTGTCAAGTGCTGGCAATTTGATTGAGGACATTTGAAGATTTCAAACAACAGTCTGCTTTCTTTGAATGTGTCTTCTCTAAGTTATGGTAATATTCTCATTGTGAGTTGAAAACTGTGGATGAAGTTGTCTCATCAGTATCACCCTCTCCACTTGGAGGAGAATCTGATTGAATTGATTTTAGAGATAAGAGAAGTATCCTTGAATTTTCTAGTGTTTCCATGCAGTGCCCTTTGCCGCCATTCATTTCCTTATTTAACTTTATGTTTCTGGCTCCTCGACTTCATGTCTAACAGGCACTCCTGCCACCAGACCCCGACTTGCACAATTTGTTTTGAGAGTTTAGTATGATGATGTCTTTGAGAGTGGGATTTTCACAATAAGCACTTCCTACTATAGATTTTGTTTTTTTCCTTTATATGTCAGATGCTAGGAGAGGAAGGGAATCAGAATAAAATGATGTCAGTTCATGGTTGAAGGAGTGCTAATGCCAGTTTGTCCAAAATCAACCCAAAGTTCAACTCACATCATACTTTTTGACATTTTCTATGCAACCCAGAACAAAGTTCACTCATCTTTGAGTTAAAATATTAATTTTTGTTACTATCCACATAATATATATGATACAAAGAAAAATTTTATATAAACCTTTCATTTTAATTTTACAAGGCAACTAACATGTTTCTGAATTATTATCTTATAAAAAATTTACATTTAGAATTTTGTTCTTTTCAGGGAGAAGAAAAGATTAGTTTCACAAAAATGACATTTCTTTCCTGAATAAAAATCTGGTGCAAGCTCACTGACTTATATTTCAATAACAGAAAAGGAAAAATAAAGAGAATAAACACCCTATGATCTGATAATTAAGATGAAAAAACTTAATATTATGATATAAATGTGTATATATTTATGCATTTTACAAAACTAGAATTATAGTGTTTTGAAATGCTTTTGATGTTTGCTTGAATACAAGCACATTTTCCCCATCTCATTATATCTTTTGTAATATAAGTTCTAAGGATAGAGTCCTATTCTTTGGGGATTTTGAATGCAAGAGTGAGCCCTTGATGAATTCATAACAGAATGCATAGGAGATTGTATCTGTCATTTTTTTTGGTGCTTTCACTTATTTATTATTGTTCTTTTTACTTTCTATCTGATTATGTGTGTTGATTTTTTTTCTACCTTTGGAAAGCATATATCCTCATTTAAATTCCTTTATAGGCCACTTTACAGACATTTTTCCAAACAAACTTACTCATATTATTTAACTTCCCTAAATCCAGGGTTCTAGCCTACAGTTTAGATATCATCAGTGTTAAAAGTGAAATGCATTTTCACCCATAATGTCAGATAAATTTATCTGCTTACATTGCTTATGGATGCTTATTGGTTCAAGCTGAGAGGATTTTATTTATTAACATTTAATTGTGTATCTTCTATCCAAGAATCACTTGTGATTGTTTAGAACCATAATCAAAGCTTATTATTAAAACTTATTATTTAAGCTTGTGGCAGTGACCACTGTTACTCATTTTATGTGGCAATATAACATTCTTAAATTTCTTTAATTTATTCAAGTTTTTGTAAGCTCAAGTATCCATAGGACAGTTTTTTATTTTATTTACTTATTTATTTTTAATTTATATATAAAAATTGCACATATTTGAGGAGTATCATATGATGTTTTGATACATGTACATCAATTGTTCATCATCCAAATCATTGTGTAAGGTTTACATCAATTTCTTCAAACATTTATCATCTCTTCAAGCTGAAAACAGTGGACATTATTATCACCTGTAGTCACCCTACTTTATTATCACCTGTAGTCACCCTTCCACCCTAGCATACTTGAACAAGCCTCCTCCAAGAGCCTTCTTACATCTATGGAGACGTTGGGGTGAATCCTCAGCTCAGGAACTCAGGATCTGCAGGGTCCTTGGCTAACGTGACAGAAAAGAATTTCAGCACGTGCCAGTCAGAGACATGGACAGAGGTTTATTTGGGGGAAAAGGGAAAAAAGGAAGAAATACACATTCAAGAGAGAATATGGGCCACCTCAAGATGAGGAAGGCATTTTGGGGAGTTCAGGGCTCTCTTTTTATAGAGGACTTTGTGACAAGTGGGCTAGATGAGGTATGTGAGGATGATCTCAATCTGGTAGTCTTGAGGCACTTTAAAGTGGTCTGGTAGTCTGGTCAGCTTTGGGATGGATGATCTCAGTCCAGTGGTCCCTCAGGCAGTTTATGGTGGTCTGGTGGTCTGGTTAACCTTAGGGTCCTCAGGCTGATTGGGGTCCTCATTAACTCATTGGCAAATAAGCTGAAGAGTGTCCCAAATTATAGGTCTTTCAAAATATTGTACCTATCTTGGTATCAATGCACAGGACAATTATACTTCCTTTTAGTTAACTCTAAGACTTACAGATTTCCCAGGAATTTGGGAGAGTTGGGCCTGGGAAAGAGAATTGGTTTGTGAAGTAGAGGCTGAAGCACTTCAGTTCCAGGTTTTTTATATTAAAGTTATATTTTATTTTCCCTTCCAGTCTGTCTCCTTTCTGCTTACTTATTTCTTCTAACCTACATCATAACTACAATAGCACCTATTGGCCAAGCTCTCCTCATTCCTGCCTCCTAACCATGACTCTCCTCAGCCTCCAGTAACCACTATTCTCTTCTCAACACCTACAAGGTCACTGTGCTTAGATTATACACATGAGTGAGGTCATGTGACATTTTTCTTTCTTTTCTTGGCTTATTTCACTGAACATATGATCTCTAGTTCTATCTGTGTTCTTACAAGTTTTAGATTTTTCACCCTTGTTAGGCCTGAACCATATCCCTTGTGTAACATATATGCTTTATTATCTTCATCAGTTAATGGGCAGATAAGGTTTTTCCATCCCTAGGCTATTGTGAATAAAGTTGCAATATTTGGGATTACTTTCAGGGACAGAACACTAGTGACTTGTTTATCAGGGTGTGGATACCATGAAACATATTTTGTTGTCTGTATGCGTGAACTTAAGATTTTTCACTTCTCAAACTCTCTTTGTATCACTGTGATCTTCTTGTTCATGGCTTTGCAGCACCCTGGCCTCTGTGCTTTTCCTCTGACCTGGCATGCAACACTGTACTCACAAGCTCTGCGATCTCTCTGTTCTTTCTTCTCTCTGTGATGGTATCCCCGATACCAGCAGAGCCTGCTCCTCACCAAACCCTTTCAATTCTTTCTTTGATGTCTCCTTGTAAGTCAGTTCTTTATTAAACGCATTTTCAAATCTGCAACTTCTACTTCTGTCCTTTGTATTTGAAATTATATTGCCTTAAGGTCAGTATCTGGCACATAGTAGGCACTTGGTAAAATTTTGAAATTAACAGGAGATATTAGATATTAGGTCATAGTATGTCGTGAACAATTTGCTTCAGCAATGTGACAAAGAATATCATCTTTCAAAGTTCTCAGTGCATCGCTGAATTCCAAACATATTTGCAAGTAAGAGCAGAAGTCTATGTGAGACTGGTGAAGTGTGAAGCCATAAAACCCGATCCTTTATCTAACCTCCCTCCCTTCCCTCCTCCTACCATGGACTTGGGCACCTGCTCTTGGCATCTGGCTGGCACTGATTAAGCTCAGACTGATCTGAACATGTGCATTCTTATTAATAATCATGTTTCAGAACTTACACTTCATATTTTGAAAGCCTGAAATGAGTGTTACTTCATGGGCGAGCATCTGGTTTGAAGAGTAATGTGCTTCTTATTTGTTATGAGTACGACACTATCTTTTTTTAATATAGATGCAGGACATCCCGGACCATCCTCACAGTTTCCAATCTTTCCTGAAGGATGAGTGATCCATGTGTGTGCCTGAATGGAGAGGCAAGATTTTCATTATTCTCCTGGTTGGTGTTGATAGACTCTTCTTTTAAATTTAATGTTGAAATCCGGTGGTGAGCCAGGCTCCGGATCAAATCCCTGCTGTCTCTCATTCGCATATTTCATGTGGGATCTGAACTGAGGACAGAGTTCTTCTCTGCTCTACCAGAAGGTGGGAAATTTGTTATTTGAGAATCTGAAAATATTCTTATTGTTTTGCCATATAGAAAAGAGTGAATGAACAACTACAGTCCATAAATTTCCAAATGCAATACATTTATTTATCATAGATTATCTTTTGAGCATCTTCAAAACCTTTGAATATTAAGTACAAAAACATCTATTTTCATCTATGGAGTTATCTCATAGACTAGTATATTAGAACCAAGAATTGGTATATAAAAATAAAGGATTTATAACTGCAATATGATGTGGCACCGGGATAGCATAAGAGTCGCTTTTAAGCGCTGGCTGATTTGAGGTGCAATGTCTTTGCTTTAGGAGCGGTGAGGAAGAGACATAAATTTTCATCCTTGCAGACAGTGACTTTGTTCTGCTTAGTGTAGTGAAACAGCATGTATCCATTTTTTGGTAAAAGTCTTAGGCAAGTTCTCCTGGCTCTCTTTGACTAAAAGTCCAGGGACAAACAGGAACTAAATCAGTATGTAAAAAGGAATGTTAACTGCTATTAGCTTTCTAAGTAAGATAAGCTGTCTGTCCTAAGCACCTGATTTGTGAAACAATGCAATGATTTTCCATAACCCCAACTCTGTAACCAAAGGGTATAAAACTGGCCTACACCAAAGTTCCATGCAACAGCCTTTAGGCTGCTCATCCTGGCAGCCAGCAGCCGGTAAATAAAGCAACCTCTTTGGCACAAATGGAGTCTGGTGTGTCTCTGTGGGTCACCTCGCAACAGTAGAAAGTGGAAGATTATTGGTACAATTTGAAAAATTATAATTATTTACATTTCAGCTTCCTATGTCTTGAAGTTTATAGAGATCTCATGTAAATTCTTGCACTAGTTTGTATGTTATTCTTAGTTTTTAAAATGTTATTGGAGCCATTTTAGTTCAGTGATAATATTCTGGGAACTGCATCAGAAAGACTGAGCCAGTCTTTTAATAATGATTATTCAACTGTCAAGTTGTATGAGACTTAGAATTTTATACATAGGTTTTCTTTTATTTATTTATTTATTTTTTGCGGTACTGGGGATTGAACCCAGGGTGCATTCTACCTCTGAGCTACACCCCCAGTCCTATTTTTTATTCTTTATTTTGAAACCGGGTCTCACTAAGTTGCAGAGTGCCTCACTAGGTAGCTGAGGCTGGCCGCGAACCCGGATCCTCTGGTCTCAGCCTCCCGAATGCTGGGATTACAAGCGTGGGCCACCACACCCAGCTCATAGGTTTTCTTATCTATAAAACTAGAAATTATCTTGTAAGACTCCAAATTGATTGAGAAAATGTTGGCAATAACTTATTTATAATTTCTATACAAATGCACATATCAGCCTTGTTTGTTGTGAGGTGACCCACAGAGACAAACCAGACTCCAAAGTGCCAAAGAGGTTGCTTTACTCAGGCTGGGGCAGATGGCATTCAGAGATACCACTGCACGCATGTCTTCTTCAGCGATCTCGGTTACAGAGTTGGGGGTATGGAAAGGTTAGGGTGATGTCATTACATCATTACACCAGGTGCTCTTACAGAACAATCAACACAGTCAACGGGGTCATTAGGTGTTATTTTTATGGTAAAGGATCATTAAATGTTATCTTTATGGTAAAGACAACCTTTTTGTTTTTGTTTTTGTTTTTGTCTTTTTAATTATGTGCTAGCAGATTACAGAAGCAGATAATAGCAGTCAAAATTCCTTTCTACCTCCTGATTTAGTTACCTTGTTGACCTTCGGGATGTCTTGTTGACCTTTAGGCAAGACACTGAGGGCACTTGCTTAAGATTTCTGCCTAGAAGGGGCCAGTCACTTCAATATCTCCTATTCATACATTACTGTTTTGGTAAAAATCAAAGCCATTGAGTGTTGAATTTCTGTCTAGATAATATCTTACCTTGAGTATATCCTTTTTTTTTTTTTTTTGCGGTACTGGGGATTGAACTCAGGGGCATTCTACATATATATGTATGTTCTTAGGGAATACTTTTAGAATCTCACCCCAATTTGAAACAAAACACAGGAGGATATACACTTAGTACTATTTGAATTCTATCCCAAAGCAAAGCTGCCATGGTTGTCATCTCTATGCTGGTTCATATTATTGATCCATGAAATAAGCCACAGTAGAGACATACTTGAGACAGAAACACATCTTAAAAGCAAAGTTTAAAAACCTGGAATAATCCATTGGGACTTGATTCTCTGGGAGCTTGATTCTTTGGTGCACATGAGGAAAGGGAGAGGGGAACTCCCCATAGAGAGGCTTCGCCCAGCTGAGTGCAGGGCTGGCCTTGTGATTTCACTAATATGCAGAAGTAAAGCCCCAGGCCCTTGGGTCTGGCTCCAGCCACCTCATCAGTGTTTCTGCGCATGGGATATCAGAAAGTCATTAACAGCACTGTGCTTTCTTCTCAAAACTGTTATTTTCTCTCCCTTGCGGGGATAAAGCCCAGGCAGCTGTACTTCGCTATTTTATGAAGCTGTGCTACAGTATCTGGAGACTTTGCCATCTTAATCTGCACGATTTCAGTGAAATAATAAATGAGTGAAGGAGGATTTTAGAAAGGAGAGGCAGCAAAATAATATGATCCAAGGCCTTTGGCACTAAGCATATCTCTCCTTCTCAAACCTTTAATTTACAAACAGCAGCAATTGATGAATCAGAAGATTTTATTCATACCCACTATGCATGTGCTGTATAGATCCAGACTCTTAATTGAAGGTGGTTGTTTTGCTTTGGGATTCACATACCACAGAGATATGCGTGTCTGTCTTTATATATAGATACACATAGGTATGTATGTTTTGTTTTGTTTCATATCAATTTAAATTTGTATAGTGTGATATGGAAGGGTAGATTTAGGGAGTTAACACTGTCAATACATAGGTTTCCAGGTATGCCACATGCCAATGGTCTAGGGGCCACCTTTGGGGACAAAGAACTAGAGTACTCACTGTCACTAAGAGTCCTGTGGCAGTTATCCTCATGGCCAGTGCCTTTGACAGTATCTGAATCAAGCAGAAGTAAACAAGGCTCAGGTATGTGTTCTAAGACTGGCACTTGAATTTATAAATTTATGCCCCACATCTGTCTTCCTTCATTAGTCTGTGTTGTCATCTTTAAATGGAAACACTAATATCAGATGATCTCATGCCTTAGAATACAGATCAACTGAGTTGCTGTGTGAAGCTTCTTTCACACTGTAAACAGCTAACTTCCTTTAAATATTCCCAGGGTACCAGCTTTTAAATGCCAGAGCTCTGTGGAAGCAGTCACCGGGGGCAAACACAGAGAAAATTAGTTGGTGAGAATGGTGTGGGGAGAATGCAAAAGCAAGCTTTGCTTACATTACAATCATCACGATATAAAATATTAATTAATATTATGAGAAGGGAAGGAACAAAAGCGAAAATAGTTGAAAAGTCACCGCTCATTAAGACAAGTAGGCATAAATTTTTCTCCCTACCAATATTATTCCCTGGATAGAAATTAGGTTCAAATGAAAAATAAATGAATTCTAGTAATATGCCTTCATTATGTTCATTCTTCTTCCAAAAATGGTGAGAAGCAGAATCCTGACACCACAGAGTTGGGCAGATCTTTACCTGCTGCTTCCATTGCTCAGTTGGTGCACACATCTGGTACGTTAGGTTTGCAGACCTAGGTGTTTGAGACTCCATGCTTCCTAATGCTCTGTAGTGTCTGGGGGACTTCTCTGTGAGAATATGCAAACGTATCACAGAAGGAGCATTGCTCTGCGTTCACTGGACATGCTCCTGTTCTATTGTCTTAGAAGGATGCGTGATTTGACTTCTAGTCTCATAGATAATGTTCGTTACATGAAATATATAAAGCAATCAACGAAAACTCTAGGACCTATGATATTCACAGATTTTGTCGCAACTGTGATGTTTCATAAACATTTCAAATTTTTCATATTTCCCCTCCGAGTTTAATTTTTATGCTATTATGATCTAGCTTGTTCATATTTTTTTCATTAAAATATTTTTAACTTCATTACGAACAACGCTTCCCAAACTTACTAGGCCATAAAATATGGTGCTCATTTTCTTTAATTTCCCATTGGGATATAGAGAATGGTTGCAGCAGGGAGGACACCCTCGGACCTTGGCAAAGACTGAGTGTCTTAGACATTTTCTGCCCTCAGATGCCGTGACTGTGATCCTCGCCGCTCTCCACCCACTTTAGGAAGCTCTGAGTGTGCATTTCAGGCAGACTTATCAAAATCTGCCACTTTCCTTCCTGTGCCTGCTTGCTACTAAGTAGAAGCCAAAATTAGAGGTCATTCAAGCTTGAGGTTATCCCCTTGACTCGTGCCTTCTGTTCAAGAATTGGCAGAATTTTATACTTAAGAAAATATCATGTCACCTCTGTTGTCATGACAACATTCATCAGTGGCAACTTTTATGGTCTGAAAGTTCCTACCAAAATGCATGTTGAAATTTAATCCTGCCAGAACTGATGGTGCAGGCTTGCAATCCCAGTACTTGAGAGGCCGAGATAGGAGGATTGCAGGTTCTAGGCCAGCCTCAGCTACTTAGTGATGCCCTCTGTAACATAGTGAGACCCTGCTTTAAAATGAAGAATTAAAAATAGGGCTGGGAGTATAGCTTGGAGGTAGAATGCCCCCGAGTTCAATCTCCAGTACTGAAAAACAAGAAATTAAGAAATTTAATCCCCATCATGAGATATTAAGAGGGTGGAAATTTAATTCCACCACAGTATCTATAGAGGAAACCCTTGGGAGGTGCTTAAGGTTAAATGAGGCCATGAGTCAGGCCCCTAATCTGTGACTTTACAGGAGGAGGACGATGGAATGACTTGAGTAAAGATACTCTTTCTGGCCACATAAAGCCTGCACCACCATGGGAGTCCACAGAGTGCCCCTAGCAAGAGTGACCTCACCAGACGCAGCTGCTCACCTTGAACTTCCCAGCCTTCAGATCAGTAGTCTAAATGAAACTTTATCATTTTCAAATTACTCAGTCTGTGGTGTTCAGCTATCACAATAGGAAAGAGACTCCAGAAGTCACTTCTTCATTTTGTTTTCTATGATTTGTCATGTGGTCTGAAATAAAATAGTCTGAAATAAAGTCACAGCTGATGGTAGGGCTAGAAACAAAGAGGAATTAACAGGATAAAAAAGGTAACAAGGACAAGGAGGAATGCCATAAAGGATAGAAATTATAAATGAAAAACCAGAGACCTCTGTATAGTTAAATATGAAAACCCAAAATATCAAAATATTATTTGAAACAAAAAAGAGACCTCTATACAATTAAACATGAAAATCCAAAATTTTAAAATATTATTTTAAATATTAAATATTAAAATATCAAAATATTATTTTAAACAAAAATAACCCAATTCAGTATCTATGTTTCTTTAATAGCATAAATTATGTTTCTATGTAATATTTCAAAATTATAGAGTTTCAAAGCTTTCAAAGAGTCAGCAGTATTTGAAGACAATACCTGAGTTAATAGTTAAGGTTTAGTTTTTGTTTTGTCTTATTGTGAAATGACCCATCAAATGATTCTCTCCTGAGAAAGCTACCTGGAAAAGAATCGGTGGACTTGTGGAGTGGAATTGCATACTGTGCACTGGCCATCGGACCTCTAATGTCGGGCTTCCTAACCAATGTTTGAGAAAGTGGGTAACAAAAAGAAGCAAGAAGCTCATTTAAAGCAAAGGTAAAAGAGTAGATGATGCACGCATTTGCTCCAGGAATTTATCAATCTGTGGGCAGCTTGATGGTGAGGCATGCATGAGGGAGGAACCATTTATGTGGAAAGATTTATCGGGCCAGGCACTGCTGCATGTGTGGGAGCTAATGAAGATGCTAAGCAGAAAGAACTGACTTCAGGAACCCAGAGTGCAGCTCATTTCAGATAAGGAATCCAGTTTCATTAAACGCAACAAGTAAAAAATAACAGAGAACAGGGATGATACTCTAACTTCTTAAAATATTTGTGCTGATGATATTCGGAATTTAAGTCAATTGATAGTCCAAGTTGAAGTTTGGCTGTACTTACTCAAGAGTTTTAAAGTGGAGTATAGAAGATGTTTCCAGGAGTCCAGTCAGCAAGTTCCTGATGGCGAACTCAGTTCACATCTTGGATGGGACATACAGAAATGCTGAGGGCAGGGATTAGAACAATACTCACAACCTCATCCCAGGGTCTTACCCAAGACCCTGCAGAACATTCAGAGAAAGACTACCAAGAGCCTAGCATATGGAGGTCTCCCTTGTAGTCTACCATGATTAAATCAGTGTGTATATATATGTGTGTGTGTATGTGTCTGTGTGTGTATGTATGTGTGTGTGTGTGTGTGTGTGTGTGTGTGTATTTCTTCTCTTGAACAGGAAAATACTTCTCAGTGATTACCATACTTAGCTGAATGACAATGATCTTGATCTTTCAAACTCCTCTTCACTCTACAAATCTTTATTTTTCAAACTCAGCTGCCTGTCCAATTATGTCACAGGTAACATTCGTGGGTGCTACAGTTTTACAATTAAGATAATTTCTCTATGGCGCAGTCTTTAATTAAATCATTCAGGGAGTAGTTTTGGGAGCTCACTGTTTTCCAGACACCACTTCCTCTAAATCGGCTGTACTACTCAGATCTGGGACTCTGGGGGAGTAAGCAAGGAGCAATAGGGAGGGATTCCTGCTGATCCTAGCCCATCTCATGGCCATGCTGGAGAATGGGCAGCTCTGCTTGAGAGGGCTGGAACGGGGGGAATGGTTGTCATGGGAAGGTTAGGTTCCAATTAATGTCAGTGCTGGCAACATAATGTGAGCTCTAGAGAGACTTCTGTTAAATTATTTCCTAGAAATAAATACCCTAGAGTTGGATTAATGGGTCAAAGATTAATAAATTTCTTTTAGCTCTTGAAATGTATTCCCATTATGTTGTCCAAAATTGGACCAATCTACAGTGTTATTGGGAAGGAATTAGTGTGATCCTGTGTGTCTCATTTGGATTAAGTCCTAACATGTATTTAAATTTATGTTAATTTAATAGGTATAAAATTGGATTTCATTGTTGCTTAAATTTGTGTGCTTTCATTACAAATGTTCTTGGAAATTTTCCATGTGTTTCTTTATTGTTTCTATTTCCTAATTTCTGATGGTTCCACTCATAATAACTGCCCATCTATCTATTGGAGTGTTGATAATTTTCTTGCAATTTTAGAAGCATTATAATTCTTGTGAAAAAGATATTTACTAATTGCAAAAACAACAAATATATATTGAGAAGCATAAATAAATGGTGTGATGTTATCATTATTACAAATTCCCAATAATAATTTTGTGGTGTACTAAGAAGACAAACACATTTTATTCTTTTCTGGATATTTGTCATCTAAGAGAGAAGAATAGGGAAAATAAAGTGGAATGGTTTAGATATCCCATATCCTAGGTAATCACCGCCATTAAGTGGTGACAAGATATGTTACACATTTTGCAAATCATTGTTTAATTTGTTTGCATGCCAGTAATATGAAGCTCATTTTTTTCTGTATAAAAGTCACTTTCTCTGTTACAAAATTTATCAAAACCACATTAAAGTGACTATAGTAGGAATGGTCATTGTTTAAATTCTATGGAGTAATTGCACACTTCTGGGCCATAAGACATGGCCATTAAAGGAAATGTGCCTAGAAGTGGCATTGTCAATGCTGAGGCAGCATTTGTTAAGACATCATGTGATTCTACCCTGCTTTATTTTTTCTTTCTTTCCTATTGGAAATGTCTCCACAGGATCTGCTCTTGCAGCCTAGAACCTCAAATAATGAAAAGTGGAGCAATATTCTGGCTGCTCTATCATGTACATTTAGCATGAGAGAGAATAGGACCTTCTGTTTCTACAGGTCATTGAGAGTTTAGGGATTATTACTCCCATCTTATAACTGAGTCTAAGCTACCTGACAAAGTCATGTTCCATATATTATAAAATATTTATAATACATATATTAAAATAATTGGCGCATTGTAATCATACATGTTTGTTAGGTACAAGCTAATAAAGGCTTATATGCACACATTTCTCATTTAACTCCTTCCCCAATTCCCCCACTTCTTCACCCTCCCTCCTTCTCAAGTTCAATTTAGTGATTGACTTTGATATATTTGTCAAAGTACAAAGTACATCATGTGCATTAGGATGCCCTCCACCCCCTACCCCCATCCATCACCTTCAGTTAAGTCAACTTCTTTGCTTATCTAGGGTTTTTCCTTTTTCATCTGGAGTCCCTCTTATGCCCCATCTTCTCCCTAGCATCCGCACATTAGGGAGAACATATGCTTTTTTACTCTTTGTGACTGGCTAAACTCACTTAACATAATGTTTTCCAGTTGCATCCATTTCCCTGCAAAGAACATGATTTTGTACTTCTTTATGGTTGATTAAAATTCCATTGTGTACATATCCCATAGTTTTGTAATCCATTCATCTGTTGATGGACATCTTGGCTGCTTCCATAGTTTGGAAATTGTAAATTGTGCAGCTATGAACATAGATATACATGCATTGGTCTGATAGTTTGGTTTCCATTCTTTTGGGTAGATACCCAGAAGTGGTATTGCTGGATCATATGGTAGGTTCATTCCCATCCGTCTAAGGATCCTCCATACTGCTTTCCAAAGTGGTTGCACTAATTTGCAATCCCACCAACAATGTATTAGGGTTCCCACTTCTCCACACCCTTGCCAGTATTTATTGTTGCTCGTGATTTTTATGATTGCCATTCTGATTGGAGTTAGGTAAAATCTCAAGGTAGTTTTGATTTGCATCTCTCTGATTGCTAATGATGTGGAACATTTCCTCATAGCCTCTTTAACAAATGGTGTTGGCAAAACTGGTTAACCATATGCAGGAAAATGGAAATAAACCCCACTTTCTCACCCTGCACAAGAGTCAACTCAAGGTGGATCAAAGACCTGGAAGTCAGGGCAGAGACCTTGCAGCTACTTGAAGAGGGCATAGAACCAACACTTCAACACATAGGCACAGGTAACAACTTTCTCAACAAGACCCCAAAGGCACAAGCAACTCAAAGGAAGACCAATACATGGGATTGCACTAAACTGAAGAGCTTCTGTGCAGCAAAGGAAACTATCAAGAACCTCAACAGAGAGCCCACAGAGTGGGTGAAATTTTTTGCCAGCTACTCTTCTGATAGAGGACTAATATCTAGGATATACAGAGAACTCAAGAAACACACAGTTAAGAAAACAAATAACCCAATCAAAAAATGGGCAAAGGATCTAAATAGACACTTCACAAAAGAAGAAATACAAATGGCCAATAAATGTGATCTTCCTTCTAAAAAGACTTTCATATTTCTTTTTAAATTTCTTTGTACTTACTAAGCATTTGGGTTACTACCATAAACACCATGTATTATTTTAATTTGTTTTCTTATTGACAATTGCTTATGCAATGGAAGCTGATTCATATTAATTTTTTAATCTTTCAACCAAACATCTGTACTGCTATACTCTGAATGGTTTAGGAAGCTTTGTGTCACTGTGACCACAGTACCTGACATGAACAACTGAGAGGAGGAAAGGTTTATTTGGCTCATGGTTTCAGAAGCTCAGTCCAAGGTCAGGAGGCACCAAGGAAGAAACATGGCAGAAGAGCATTAGAGAGGAGCACTGGAGAGGATAGCTGCTTAATTCATGAGAGAGAGAGGGAGACAGTGACAGATATAGTCTCCTAAGCCTAACTTTTATAGCCACTCCCTCTCTGCCTACAGTTAGCACCTAGTAACTACTGATTCAATAATTTTGCTTCTGAACTTTTCTGCATTGCCAACTCTGGGGACATTCTATATCCCAACCAGAATAGTGAGCAATATTTATTTGCTCTTCATTTCTCCCAGTGAGTCTACTTACCAGATATTCGCTATTGTCTACTCCCAACACTTGGAAAAGGTAAGCCTTTAGACCAGACCTCCTTTTTGAGAACCTACAGTATGTGACATATCTCAAATTAGATTTTCTTAAGTTCATCAATGAACCCACAAGAAAAAAGAATTATTGATTTTATCTGTCAGTACCATATTTCAACCATATCATTTAGCCTAATAGCAATAGTTATAGTGAGTCACCTAAGCCTACAACATGGGAGTAATAGTTGGTCTTCCCCTCTGCATCTGTCTGTGAGTGGTATGTACTTTCTACATGCCTTTAAAACATGCCACCTTCTCTGTCTGTACACAATCTCTGCCCTGTTTCAGTCCCTTATTATTTACCACTTCAATACTCCAATTGTCTCAGATACTCCTCAACAGATTTTTATATCGCTAACCAAGTAATTTTTCTAAAATGTGTTTTTGATCAATTTTAGTAATTTCCTATGGTTTTCCATTGTTCCCAGGACAAAGTAATTAAGTTGTGTTTGTTCTAATTGACCACAGCATTTCAGGTTTATGATTCCATTACTTATAATTTGAGGCTCAATACACTTTATTTTTAACAATGAAAAGCAGACAATGGATAAAATGTGTACATTAGAGTGCTATCTCCATAGGATCAGCCCTCTCAGCCAAGTTCTACAATACCACAATAATTAAATAGGAATTCTCATAGTTGCCCATGACAATGTACTACCTGGCTAGGAAAATTAGTACTAATTCAGCGTCCTAAGCCTTTCACAGGTTATAACATAAAGTCCTTAATCACAAGAAATTATGAACTTTGAAATGTTCGATATTTCTTAAGGGTACATGACTTTCTCATGTGCATGTCAGGAATTACTAAGGACTTGTCATTGTCATCATGCAAATAGGATCAGGTGACTGTCCTCCTCCTCCTGGGAAAACAAAAAGATGATTGTAGGTTTCAGGAATTGTTTCAATTAAGATATACAAGTTATTTCATGATATGATTAATGTTTACTTACTCTGTTTATTTGCAGCCCCCTTGCCTTCTCATTGAGCAATATTAAATTGTCTAAAAATTACTGGGTTTTACTCATTTCTCTTTGCTTTGTGTACATACTTGTGCATTTTTTTTAACTTAAAATGATATTCCTTCTCTTGTGCCTGGAGAGGGCCTTATCATCCAGATACCATACCACCCATCCTATCTCTTTGAAGCATGTCATGCTCTAATTTCCTATACTTATTAGATACTGTGCATTTGTGTAACAAGTATCACAGTGCATTTTGCACATCTATTAAGATATTCCTATCTTCAAACAGAATATAAGATCATTTAGAAAAAAAAGTCATTGTCTTTTTCATTTTGTCTAAAATAAGCACTCAAAAATGTTTGCTGTTTGAAAGGAGAATGAGACAAACAATAGCATCCTGTGAGCCTCTGAGCCTCTACTTAAAAAAAAATCCAAGAATGATCACCACTCTTTTTTTAAAGTACTTAAAAATATGTACTAGGTTCACATGGAGTGTTGTAATAGTCATAACACTGTTACCCTAATAAAACAATTGACTACTTACAGAGGAAGCTCTGTTTATTATTTATTTATTGATAATTATTATTAGAAATATTTTTTCAAGCAAACAAATAAATAGAAACTATAATAATGAGCATACTCACGTGGAGACATAAAATTGGTAGCACTTTCTGTAAATTCTGCTACTTTTGTTTTGCTGAAATATTTAAAAATAAACCCCCAGAACATCTCTTTAGTCACTAAATTGCTTAGACCTGTTGGTTGTTGGTGTTCTCAAGTCCTTCAGTGTTCTTACTTACTTTCTCTCTACTTAGGCTGTAATTGTAAGAGAGGTGTTGACGTCTGCATCTATGGTTGGGGCTTTGTTTGCTTTTTCTTTCAGATCTATCAGTTTTTTTCATGATTTTAAAACAGTTTTTGTATGTATACATTTTAGATTGTTATGACTTTCTTATGTAGAATCTTTCTTTTGTTAGATATGTCTCACACTGTCCTTAGTAAAATTTTTCTTTGAAATCTACTTTATCTGATATTATATAGTCTAACTTTCCTTTTAACAATATCTATGATGTATCTGTTTCTATGCTTTTACTCTCTACTTGTCCCGATTGTTATATTTGCAGTCAGTTTCTTGAAGAAAGCATACAGTTGTGTCATACATTATAATATATTCTGTTCTTTATCTTTTAATTCATATACTTTGACCATTTATATTTAATGTAAATATTTGTATGTTAGAGTTCCCCATTGCGCTCTCTCTCTCTCTCTCTTTCTCCTCCTCCTCCTCCTCCTCCTCCTCCTCCTCCTCCTCCTCTTCTTCTTCTTCTTCTTCTTCTTCTTCTTCTTTCTCTCTCTTTCTTTACTTTTGTAACATTGGGATTGAATCCAAGTTCATTATTTTTCCCTTCTTGAAAATTACTTGGCTTTTATTTAGACTGTAATTGCTTTTTCCTATATCATTAGTATGTATATATCTTTATATAGTATTTGTAGTTATTGTTCTAAGTATAAGATTATTTCTACATAAATTTATAATAATCTGATTCTCAGTAGCTTAACCAGGGGTTCAATTCTGCCTTACTCTTAGTGACCCATGTCATTATATATGTTGGCTGATGTGATGCAAGTGAATTATTTAGCACTTCCTATGAAGGTTTCTTTCTAAACTGTATAATCTGATCTACTTAAGTCTTTACATTTATCTTTCAATTTCCAATATCTGTGAAAGGTAGGTGAACACATTAAATGATATCAGGATACAATCAGAAAAATCCAGATAGTGGCATAGATTTGTGGCATAGCTGGGTGGTCCTTTCAACAAGCACATGCCTTGGTTGAGAGGATAGTAAACCTACATGAACCTCATTACAGCTTAGCCTTCCAATGGCTTTTAATACTTGGCTTGAGCAAAATATTGCATTTTCAAGGATACAGGAACCAATGATAGATGACACTAATCATTCCCCAATAATTATTTTATATAGCACTGATTTGTATAATGAAGTAAAGTGGAATCCTAAAAGAGTCACAAACTCACCTCAGAGTCTAAAATAAAAACAAATTGGAAAAGCCATGCAAACAAAATTTCAAAGGGATCATTTAGTACACATTTTGCCTATCTCAGATAGGATAGTCTTGATAGATCATCAGAAGATGCAGAATCCAGAGAATTTCAGTGTCATTTGCTATTTTAGAACGAATTAAGTTTATAGGTAAGGAGCACAAATGTTGGAAACAGATTACCTTGTTTTGATCCCATATCTGCCAAATGTTAACTAGAACCTTTGTCAATTTACTAACTCTCTCTGTGCCCCAGTTCTTCTTGTGTAAAATAGAATTAAGTATCTATCTGTGTCATAGGGTAACTTGAGAATGAATAATATATATAGAAACTCCTTCTACATGCCATGGAAACTTTAGTTAATACTGCTTTATTCACACATCCTACATTTAAGTCAAGCCAGATGAGATATTTTTCAAATGTGCCCTATACCATCATATTCAAGCTCTCCTCCTCCCCCAAACAGTCTGGGATTATCCCTGCTGTTGACATTCAGCACATCTGCTCAGGTTCAAATGTTGCTCCCTCTTTGAAGTTGGTTCCACTATCTGTGTCTGGAAAGTGATGTTATTTACACTTACTGATAAGGATTCCTCACTGTATCTTTTATGACATGCATGCAGTTGACTTTTCAGCCCAGCTCTTATTTCATCCAGCATGCATTAGGTTCAGGAGTAATTTGATTGATTTAATTTGTCAATTAATTTTTCCATTAACTCCACGAATTTTCCTGTTTTTTCATATTCTTTTGCATTTGGGGAAACCTTGTCACAAGGAGGTTCTCCATCATGCCCAAAGTCATTTCTCAGAAGAGGTAGGTTTTGGCTTTGAACCTGGACTGTCCTGTTCTGCAGTCAGAAAACTGCAGGTGTAGTTGAAAAAGTAGCAGTGCTCTCTCCACCCATTTCCACTTCTTTCAAACGCATCCACGAGCACACACTAACGTAGGATAACCAGGAAGCAGGTGGAGCACTTCCCAGCCTCAGTATCCCTTTCTTTACTGGACACAAATGCCTTCCACAGTCTCTGCAAAAGTAGGTGGCCAGCGCTCACCAGTGTCCTGACAACTCCCTCCACCCAACCAACATGTTTACCTTACTTTCTCTCCTCAGTAGGTTCAATCTGTGGTGCATTGGACTGTGTTTGCCGAGAAAGTTCTTCACGAACACGTGACTTCCATATTCTGTAGCAAAGATGATCGGAGTGAAGATTGGGACTACTTGGATCCTGCAATACAAAACTGGACTCACTTTGTCTAAGTGCTGGAGTCAGACTCCTAAGACGAACCTTGCAGGATTAAATCCCAAAGGACACTATTGAATAAAACAGCTGAATTTTATTGATGCATAAATATTGGCTGCTACCTTTTGCTATTTCTAAGTGATGAATTCAGAATTTGGCACCATGTTTGTTTTGTTTGCTGAGTAACTTCATCAATTGTTTTTCATTTGTTAGAAAGTTCAACAATCGAAACTCAGATGACAGGTAGGTAAAATGAATTCTTCTCATAGATTTTTAAGGTCTAATTAGATGGATACTTTCAGATGTTGTTAGAATCCAAGGATGCTGACCTTTTTTATTGAGAAAGTAAATCAATTTTATTGGGAGCATTATTTGGGTCTTTGGTAAATTATGGGCTATTCTTACTTGACAGCTATACATATTAGAAAACTAGAAAAAGGTTTAATTGACTAACAAACCAAACTTTAGATATGTTAAAAATTGCATCAGGGCTTGAGTCCCTCTTTTTTTAAATTAATTGGTACATTGTAATCATACATATTTGTTAGGTACAATCTGATAAAGGCATATACGATGCACACATTTCTCATTTAACCCTTTCCCAATTCTCACCCCACTCACTTGCTCTCTCTCCTTCTCAAGAATCCCTCTTTTACTCATGTATGTTAATAATTGTTTGTGTAATGAAATCCCACTTATAGGGATAATTATCTAGGCAAACACTGTTTACCTAGTGGTTGGTTTAGTAGCCTGTAGACAACAACCTGTGTGTTTCTGACAGCTTACTTCTCTCCTACTGGCTTCCTATCTAGTACAGTGAGTGCTTTGGGTAGGTGAACTGCTTTTGCATGCACCATCATCCCTTCGTATACATGGCGATTGGTTATAGGATAACTGGCAGACACCAAAATCTACAGATGCTCAAGTCCCTTATGTACAATGCTGCAGTATATGTATACCACCCACCTAATAGTCCTGTATACTTCAAGTCCTCTCTATATTGCTTATAATATCTAATACAATGTAAATGCTGTGTAAATCATATTATTGTTTAAGGAATGACAAGAAAAAAATTTTGCACATATTAAAAAAACAAACTTTATACAGTTTTTAAAATTTGGTTGAACCCACAGATGCATAATGAAGTGGTAACTGCATTTCATCCCATTTATTTTTCTTTTTACCATGTCTGTTATCTGACATTATACTTACTGTTTTTAAGTCTTCCACAGTACGAAGCAGGTTCTTCCCAGAAACTATACTATTGCCCATGCTTCAAGTTGATTCACCAGTGCCCATGATGGAATCTTGTCATAATGTCAGCTCAGCACATATTTTTTTTTTAATCAATCAATCAATTAATGAGACTTTGGCAGGTAGTTTAGCACTGTGGGTAGAGTTTAGGTCCTGCATTGAAATGATTGCTGGACATCTTATTGCCTGCATGGCCTTGGGCATGCCATTCAACTTGGAATACATAAGTTTAGTGGGGAGACTAATAGTAGAATTTATGGAAATGTTGTGAAATTATTAATGGAAAATATCAAGTATTTAGGAAATTAAGCTCACCACAAATACTATTAGAATTATTTTCATAGTGCTTTATACTTTTCCATTTCTTATATTGTTAAATCCTTGTAACAGTTTTATGAGGCAGGAAGCTAGTTAAAAGGTTAGCATGAGCTGGGCATGGTGGCACACTTCAGTAATCTCAATTCTTGGGAGAAGGATCACAGGTTCAGGACCAGTGTCAGTAATTTAGTGAGACCCTGTTTTAAAAATAAAAAATAAAATGGGATTGGGGGTGTAGCTCAGAGGTACAGTGCCTCTGCATTCAACCTCCAGTACCAACCAACCAACCAACAAAAATACATGAACACACCGAGGAAAGGAGATTGAACATACACCACCATTACGCACTGAGCTAAGGTAACTCCAACCCCTTAATCTAGGGGTGTTTCAAGCAAAAGAAAAAATCATTGAAATGGTGCTTCTGCCTCCAGTTCCTTGTGGATATTTTTCCTCAAGGAAAAAAATATCCTTTTTGGCTGCATTTGTGGTTCTGTATTTTTATATCCACATTAAAAATCTCCCTAACACATAGTCACCTGATTTTGATGAGGAAGAGGATAAACAGGATTCGGTTAGTAATCAGGTATCATCTTATGTGTCCATTACTGCTTGCCGTTCTTTGCAGCTGAAGTGCATCATTTTTTATTTTCATGTTACAGGTGAGGGAACTGAGGCATAGGAGTTTAGTAGGAGTCCCAGCACACACAGCTCCAGAGGACATATCCACTGTCACCATCCATCTGCCTCTCAGGACAAAGCTACGGTGCTTCAGCTCCTTAACAGTTGGATCATGAGCAAGGCTCAGTCCAGTGGAATCCTGCAAGGCAGACGCTTCCAAGAAAGGATACGTGACATATCCTGTTTTACATTATAGTATATTCTGGGAACATTGGGTACTTCAAATCTTGTTTTTACACTTATTATTAAAGAAAGTTTCTTAAAAAACAGGTGGTGGCCAGTCGGATAACAACCTCTTGACGTTGGCTAAAAACAGTGCCTTCAGACAAACAACATAAAAATTCTCTGATCACTTATAAACATCAGTCAGGAAACAGGCTCTGCAAGGTAATGCGGATATAGTGGCTAATCAACCTTATGTTCTCACTTAGCACACAGATATAGAAAACAAAATAGCTAAGCCAAAGAGATTTAGGTCTACAATCATATCTATGGGTAAATAAGGCTATAAGAATGTGGGTATCTGGCACCCCTTTATAGGGTCAAAGCACAGAGAACCTTTACCAACTCCCACAGTGTCTCTCTAGAGCTTCACAGGACACATTAATAAAGACAGACTATAGTTGACAAAAACAACAGGTGGTTTATAAAAAACTCCCTGGCTTAGACCAATGTACACAGGCCTATTCCTCGTTAATCTTTAACACTGCTTTGTACCAGAGTCAAAATAAAATCATCATATACTGATGTAAAAACCTTTAAAAAAACAAAACAAGTTTGCTGTTGTCAAACTGTCATATGACCTGTCCATAAACTTCCCTGTTCTATGTGCTTCACTGCTGTATGAAAAGTATAAAAACAGCTGCTTGTGAACAATAACATTTGGTGTGCATATTCTCACGACCTCGACTCTCTCCCCACCTGTCGATAGACCCCCAACTCCTGCTAGGGCTGGACTCCAGCAGGTGCTCATTCCTGCTAAGCTCCCTGTTTCCAGGATCAGCCAAAACTCAGAACACTCCCTGGTCCTCTCTCTCTTCTCTCTCTCTCTTTAAGAGAAACCTCTTGTGGTCTCATTATGGGGAAGCTCCTGTTCTAGTTATTACTATTCTGCTAACCTCATCCCTGCTGAGATGTCCGTGGATGAAATATGCTAGTGTATGATCATCTCGGAAAGTGTTCGTCCATTTATCTAGCCTGGGAAGTCTTCATTTCTATCCAAAGAAAGACATTTATTCTGCCTGTGTCCTCAAGCTGCCTTTCACGTAAAAGAGCAAGTCACGATAAATCAAACAGAGACTATGACTTAAGGTTTGACCTGTTACAAGAAAGGCTTGATTCGAGCATCTCAAAGAAACTAATATGCATCACCACTATGAGCTCTGGGTCACAGTGAAGCATTCCAATCTTCCCACCAACTCTGAGACAAAGCAGTAAGGAAATAAAAATCTTCTGAATAAAGGGTAAAAAACATGTAATCCCAAATAATGACTATGCCAAAGGCCTGCCACTGACTGTGAAAATGTAAAGTTTGACCTTTCCCCCTCCAAATTTCAAATGCATGAACTCTTTGAACTTAAATAAAAGAAACTTGCAATGTGCAGGAGGTTTCGGCTGAATGAATAACCTTGAGCTGCAAGCTCAGATGTATTGATTTACGCTGCACGATAGTTTTCACATGTATTTAGGCCTTTGGTTTCCTTTGAGGCACTCCTGAGACTTCTCAATCTGCTCTCTTCTAATGGTCTTGGTTCTGCTTTTCCTCTGGTGAATATTCTAGTCCATCTGGATGCCAGGCTAAAGAAATGGACCCCTGCAGTGCTTTCTGCAGGAGTGTCTGGCCTTTGATTGTGTGTTCCCTGGAGGGCTGCAGAGTTTCAGGGAACTCTGGAGGATGAATCTCATATCATGAGAGGATGGTGGTGGAGCAGGTGGATAGCAGTAATGATGGGTTTCTATGGCATCCACACATAATGGGCAAGGGAGAGTCAAAGCATTTCTTGTACCACATTAAGCTAGGAAAATATGATTTTTTTTTAAAAAAATCAATCTCCTGGTTAAATGCAAGAGACTGGAAAGAATGCAAAGGAAAAAGTTTTGCTGTTTCTCATTCCGTTAGGGTACTTCCCTTGGTATAGAAATTACTTGATTCTAGCATGAAAATGAAGTAGAAATGAAGCTGGTGAGGTGCCGGAAGTCGTTCAGTATTAAGAGAACTGATGGGGGTTACAATAAATCGTCTCCCCTAGGGCCATGCCCTGGCTTCCCAGCCAATCATTGGGTTGGCTGTGGAGCACGCCAGCGATTCCAGGCTCCTTTTCTCTCACTGCCTGCAAGAGGGGGGTATTATCAGATCCTGCACTGCTATGATCATGCATTACTTGGTGCATGAAACCATTTTTTTTGCTTTCTATAGGATATGGCTTTGAATAAAACATATCCCCTGACTCCTCAACCCATGGTTCTGTCCACTTACACACCTCTTCAGTGTGCTTTGGTGCTTCTCCTGGGGGTGCATAGCCCTACTGTAAAGTCCTTAACTGGACAGCACAGCATGGACCCCTTGGCATCCTCAGTAGAAACTGTCTTTCCTGTCTTTGTCTAGAATATGGGGCATCTTGCACGTGTTATTTATGAAATCTGGTTCATCTGGCTCTGTTGCTTTGTGGTAGTTGACTTTTCCTCTACCATCTCCAGGTTATTTTTTCCAAACAGGTGGGACACATTTCTTGTGAGTTGCCTGCCCACAGAGGTCGTTTATTCTTGAATCTGAAGCACCAGCTGGAACAGCACTTTCCAGCAACACTGTCTAAAACCCTGCTCACTTCCCATCTCTTCTCTTCTCACCCAGAGCATGGATCCTTTATGGAACAAAGAAAAATAGATGTCCTGCCTTGGTCCCTCAGTCCTTTATTCTGTCTACATATTTTTCCCAAGATGGTTCCTGCGCATCATCACACCTACAAGTGGCCCAGTTGAGGTGGCCTAGAGAGGGACTGTGTGATTTTGTTGGTGGATTCTCAGCCCTAGAGTAGGCAGAAGTGCCACAAACTTTGCTCTTCTCTTCCTTGCCCTGCTCAACTCTCTCTACATCTATGACAACTTCTTCTTGACTCCAAATTTGTTATTTTCATATCAGTAGTATTTGAAGAATTGTGACCACTTCACAATGCATGCTGCAGAAACATTGAATAATATATCCACAGTAACCTCACAAATCTACATTTTCCATAAGCCTGAGGTATAAAATAAGAGTATTTTTGTCTCTGGAGCAAACATATATATTTTATGTAAGTTTTGCATATTTCATCTGCAGACCTGTTAACATCAACTTTCAGGAAAAATGTAACATGGTAATTGAATGAATGCTTTTCGTTGGTATTAAACTCAAAGTAGAGGAGGTCATGCTTGAAATATATAGAGTTATAATTAATGCAAGAGTTAGCCAAGTTTTATTCATTTGCAAAATGAGAATCATAGTAGTATTAGTCTTATGTACTGCTTATGAGAAGTAAATGAAGGAATCCATGCTAGAATCTTAGAATTGTGCTGGATTGACACAGAGTAAGTAGACATGTTAGCATTTTTATTTTCAATAAGGAAAAAGTGAGAAATGGTTTGGAATGGGATTATATATTGTATAGTTTGGGCAGTATGCTTTGCTTCTGAGAGTACAGAAGTTTAGGTAAATACTGGGGAGTTTATTAAAATAAGTAACATTAGATATTGGCAATACATTTATATTCAGTAGATTTGTTACCTATGAATAAATATCATTATTAAAATAGTTATTAGTAAAATCCACACTTTTCTAGAAGTCACTAATTAAGGGATAAATTGAGTAACCCTGTTGAAAAGATAGCAGCTCCATCAATATAGATATCATAATCCTATTTTCTTACAGAGATTTTCTCTGAGTAGCTGCCACGCGAGAACTTGAGATGCAAACTGAAAGCTGGTGGCAGGCCACAAGGGTGGCCCAACAATCAGTAGTTAGGTAGAGCAGTGCAACTCCTGGGAGAAAAGACATCATCATTCCTAGATGGCAGGACTCCAAACCCTAAGCTGGGATATTGGGTGAGGCTCCAGTTCCAAGGGGAACTATCAGATACCTGATAAGTTGGCAGCTGCTGTGGCCACTGGACCAAGTTCCAGACCTGGAGAAAGCTGGAACACTGGGGACTCAGAGGAATGTGCAAATTATCCAAAGTATCCACACCAGTCTACACAGCTCATAGGCCACACAGAGTTTGCAGCGAGGGGAGCATGACAGCCTGGGTGTCTTCTCATTGACCATGTATTCTGGGTCTTGTACAATACAGAAACTCCTGGGAAGAGCTGACTTCCAGTCTGACAGTGTAAGTGTTCTATCAGCACATCGATGGAGGCTTGCCACAGAGTTTGCCTCCTAAGCTGTTACAAGATGTGTGTGTGTGTGTGTGTGTGTGTGTGTGTGTGTGTTCAGTATGCGTGTGATGTGCATTGTGTGTAGCATGTGTTTTGTATTGTGTGTCATATGCATGTGCGTGACATGTTATAGTAACTGTGTTTTGTGTTGTGTGCTGCGTTTTCTCGAGTTGTATATAATGTGTTGTGTGTGTGTGCTATATATTTTGTTGCATTTTACCTGCCTTGGGTTTGCATATGTTGTGTGTAATATATTGAGTGTGTATGTGTGCTGTGTCTATTGTGTATGTGCTGTGTGTGTTGTGTATTGTGTGCGTGTGAGTTGTGTTGTATATTGTGTATATGCTGCACATTATTTATATATGCTGTTTACATTGTGTGTATGTGTGTGTGTGTATGTGTGTGTGTGTGTGTGTGTGTGTGTGTGTGTGTGTGTGTGGTATGTATCTACAGAAGCAGATACTGTAGACATCAGATGAAGGTGACATCCTTTGAACACAAAATCCAAGCCCCCCTGAGGAGCATGTAACAATAGCAATGGCTGGCATTTGAAGACCTAAAGGCCAGGTACCATGTTAGAGTCTGTGTATACATTATGCACCCATCAAGTTAGATGGGTGGTTTCACAGTCACATTCAGTGGTTGAGGAAATAGAAACTGAGTATTGAAGCTACAGGATGGGATTATGCAATCAGTACAGATCCAGGGCTCTTAGCCCGCATCTTTTCAATTACTACATACTCCCTAAATCATCGGCCGAGCCTTCTCTCTGTTAGCTTAGAATCCAGGATGGCCAGACATCAAAAGGAAGGGAGGATAGGCTCCTTCAGTTCCTGTTCCTCCTTCTTGCTGCTGCTAAAGTTCAGCTGGTTAAGGCCCAACTCATCCACACACCCAGCTCCTGGAACCATGTCATAGGTCCATAAGAGAGGAAAAAATAAGTGCAAGGAAGAAGCAGGCCTGTCTATGTCCTAAAGTATTCTTAGGAGAAACAGAGATGATTAAAGTTACCACAATAATAACACTATTGATTCCTATATTTGACAAATATTTATTAAATACTTATTATCTTTCTCATTATTGGAAGCTTAACAAATAATCATTACTGGACTTAAAACCTGAAACTAGGTAAGAAGAATATAATACCATTACTTTTTTTTTCAAGTTCTATCTCAGGGAGGTTAAATAAATAACCTCAGATATGATATGGCCGTACTGGGCTTAAAATCCATGATTTTCTTATTTTTCCTCCATTACCCTCCTTTGTTTCAATGATAGTAATGATGGCATCAAGTAAAAGAAACAAAAATAAAATTATCTGGAAAAATGGCAGCTTCTTTCAAACTTCTATTTCTGTTCCATCCATAGGATAATAGCTTTAGAAGAAGAAATGGCTTTAATAGGTACATTTTGACTCCATGTTTGAGAAACCACACACATCCTTGTACATTGAGAATACTTGGAAATGGGGGTATCTCTTTGCATAGAATGGATAATATCTTGAAGTCCTGAGTGAAAATAAATATGCTTTGCACTCAATATTCAAAGGGCTGAGATGCAATGCTATTTTTCATATTAAAAAGAAACAGATAATTAGAAGTGCTTACTTGGAATGTAATGATTTCTTTCTTCTTTTGTGCCGGCCTTGCTACAGCTGTGCCCATTATTACCAAGTGTTCCATCTGTTACCATCCGCCGCAGGAGTTACAGGGGGTGGAAGGACACACACAGCCTTCTCTTGCATTCTAAAATAGGCATGGGCTCTTCCCAGGGTCCTGGGAGAGAAAGCCTCAAGGCCTTCTGAGATACTTCTCCATGGTAAGGTGTCTGTATTCTGACTTTTTGTTTGTAACAAGCCAAGCCAGTGTTCAGTTCTCTTTTGCAGAATTCCCTCTAGCTCATCTATTTGGAGATAAAACTCCAGGAACCAAAGTCTACATGGATACCACCTTCCTTTCCAAAGGAACATCAAGCAGCCCTGTGTTTGTTGAGACAATTAGATAACATTTGGCTGGTCCTTAGAGATGCAGAAAAAGTAAGGAGCTGACAAATAGAAAAGGAAATCTCTTCTTTCATATTTGCCCTAATGGTACCAATGTAGGAATAAGATAATGAAGTTAAAGTTTTCCATGCCAGCCAGCAATTTGACTCAAATGTGTGTGTGTGTGGGTGGGGGGGGTCTCCCTTTGTTTTGGTGTTTACTTCCCTGGGGAGTAGAGGTTGGAGGAAGTAATCCAGAGTTCTGAAAGTAAATAAGGAGGTCTGGTGGGACTCTCTTGGTAAATTAGAAGGTTCATAAATACACACACACACAGCATCCATGAAGAAAGAAATAATAAGTATTGAAATTTATTTGAATTTTTGAAATTTTGAGATGGATATGGTCTTTCTGATATTCGGAGTTATTATTGCATCATTTCCTGTCAATGGTAGAAATCATAATGTCAAATTTTCTATTATTTTTGTTCCATCGTGCCATTTAAAATAAAAAAACTTTTCAAGGGCATCAAGGAAGTAGAGATTGGCAATATGTAACTTTGTTTGATATTTCCCCTGGGAAAATTCCATTCTTTGGAAAACTCAGATGCTAAAGGAAATAGATTTAGGTGTGGATGTTAATCCTGCTTTATGCCTGCACTGCAGGCTTCTACTGGGTAAATCCCTTGCATGGTGCTCTTCTTAGTCTCCTTAGTTCCTTGCATACCATCAGACTTTAGCAAATAGACGACAGCAAGTATAGTATGCTTCCCATCTCATTGGATATCCAAACAAATGCCGAAGCAACATAGATGATTTAGTATGTGTCTAAGTGGCGCCACCTGAGGACTAAAAAGGAAATAGTCCCATTTAAAAAATCATTTTCAAAGCACAGAACCCAGAATGGGCAATATTCACCATTCCTGCCCTGTGAAACAAATACTCCTATATACAAACAGAAAAGAAGGCTATTAGTAAGAGCATGATTCATGAGATGATTTAAGATTTTCATTAAAGAAAGAGGTCAGAGAGTGGTAGTTCTACTGCCAACATGTTAGTACAGAAAGGTTGAAAGGATTGAGAAGCCACAGAGTCTCTGCTGGGGAAGTGGGGGTGAGCATGCAGAGTGTGAAGTTTGGATTCAGGTGTGTATCAGGTGTGTGGAGGAGGACACATTCCAGATCTTGGCTGTAGGTGGCTGATGGGCCATGAGTCCTGGAATTGGGAATCACAGGCCATCATGATCCAATGAGTTGGAGAGCAATTTTACAGAGATCTTGCAATCTTCCAGATTAGTTGCAGGAGGAGAAATAGAGGTGGCCACAGGCTCAGGTCTGTGTCCCTCCAGGATCAGGGCTGTGAGGAGTGAGCTATGGTCAGGGAATTGGGAGCCACACATCCTTATGTCAAGAAGCTCAGCAAAAGAGAAAAAAGATCCCACAACAAATGCAAGGGGACTAGGGAAATACATACCTCTTCAGGGGTCCCATGGGCTCAGACCTGGAGGTCTGCAGTGGAAGGAGCTGCCTCTACAGGGACTAACTGGTTCCCTCAGGGGAAAGACAGCTGTCAATCAAGTGGAGGAAGAGAGGGCACCTTTGAAGAGACTGGGGATGCAGCTCCCTGCACCTGAAAGCCACAGGACACCTTGATCTTCTGAGGACTAGCTCCCTGTCTGTCTCCCCTGCAGCATGATTGACTTTGTTTTGTTTAATACTTCTGCTTCCTTCCCTTTGACTTGGAATATTCTTGTATGTTTGGAGAACCATACTTGCTGCCCAGGAAGTTTCAGATTGTACCTAGGTTTGAAATGGTTTCAAAGACGGCTATGGCTACAGTAATAGGTATCTGCCATGAGCCTGAAGATGTCCCACAGCTGACTGTGGCATTTACACAGCATTCCAAATAAGACATCCCTGCTAGGGACAGCCTCTTCAGAGCCTCTGTGCATCCAGGTTGGGGTGCCCACATAGGCAAATGGTGGAGTTATTTGCTTTGACTGTGATATTCAGAGTCAAGAAAAATAAAAGCTATATAACATGCTTCTGGGGTAGATTTATAATTAATAAAAATTACCAGAAATTTAAAAATCTAAAATGGAAAAATGAAGTTGTATACTTTCAAAAAATAGGCATTGTTACTCCATTTTTTACTTCAAAAGAGAGAAAATAAAATGCAGAGATGTAACTCTTGAAAATAGAAAATGGGATTCAAAATATAGAATTCCACAGCGTTCCTTATGGGAAACATAAGTGTGTAAGTGTGACGAAAGGTAATGGCTGTCTGGAAAATATGATCACTTTGCAAAAGGAAAGGAATTATTGTTAATTGGCTGTCACTGCTGGTGAGATATTTAGATGACAAAAAATGTCTAAAAGTTATGCTCATTTTGTTGTATTTTTTTTCTAAAACTAGTTTCTGAACATGTCCATTTCAATTCAGACTAATTCAAAGGATATTTTTGTGCAGTTTGAAAGACAGTTAAGAATAAATACAATATTGGAATGACACAAATAAAATGAGCCCACAATTTCCTATAGATAGCACGAAACAATGCCATCTCTGCTATTTTCTTCAACTCAATCACAGCCCTCGCAAGCCGATTTTGTTAGCTAATATTTGCAACATGAAATAATTGTTTAAAACTCTGATATGCTATATTTCTAGCAGTATTTTTCTAGTCATAAAATGGCATCCAGAAGAAAATTCAGAGGAATTACAACACAGGGTGGATAAACCAACCCTACCAGCATTCAGGGACATGAAATGTAATTCCATCTTGCAGGTAATGATTTTGGAGGTGGGAACACAGGGAGTTCTCTATGTATCATCTCAGTGGATCACCCAAATTTAGTACTTTTTTTTAATTCTAGGAATTGAAATCAGGAGTGCTCCATCACTGGGCTAAATCCTTAGCCCTTTAATTTTTTTTAATTAAAAAAATTTTTTTGATAGAGAGTGTCACCAGGCTGACCTGGAACTTGCCATCCTCTTGCCTCAAGGCCGCCAAGTAAGTATAGGCATTGCATACCATGCCTGCCTCCCCACTTTAGCACTCTTACACATTTGCTATCTCTCCTCAAAAATAGGGTTCATCTCTCACCATAGTTCCCTCCTTGGGGGCAGTCCCCACAGCTCCTGTAAAGCTGCTATTGAGAGGAATCCTAATAACATCATGGTACACAACCTGATGCCACTCCTCTGGTCCTCCTACGCCAACAGTAGCATCTACACAGCTGACCACATCTTCTTTCTGAAGATCTTGCCTCACAGGAGTGTTCTGTGAACAACCAAAAGTGAATCTGTATCATGTTACACACGGGTGTCCCTACCAATGCCATGGTGTGGACATCCCCAGGCGATGTACTCTGAAGCTCATCCATTCCCCAATAGCTTCTCTTCTACTCCATTCTCACCCACTTTTAAATGCTAGTCTCATTCCCCTATGTTGATACCACTATCTGCTAATACATTGCTTTCATAGAGGGGTCATTATCCATGTAAGATGGTTTTGCAATGAACTTTTGGTGACTTGAGATTTGAATTCTGTCTTCTGCCTTCACTTCTTTGAAAGGTTTCTTCCCTGTCATGATGTAGAAATATTTCTCTACCCTCATCTTCAGCATAAGGAATCCCTATTTTTTCCTGTGCTCTTTTGAGGGAAACTCCACCAGCCATGTGTGCAAAAATTCATCTCACTGTCATTCATGGTCTCAGTTCCAGTGCATGGTTGAAGAAAATGAGACTCTGAATATGTTTCACTTCATCTGAACATATTTAGGCCAGGTCCTTTATGCTCACAGCTCAAAGGAGCCAAATTATCTGCAGTCTCCTCCCCACAACTACTCTGTCACAGCTGATGGCATTGTCTCCTATTACAGAGGAGAAAATAAATAGTTGGGAGCATTCTCATTTTCCTGTCCCGAATCTACCACCCCACCCACCCTGAATCTGTATCCACACTGTGTCTTTTATCTTATTAGCATGGTCAAAGTGGCATTTTTCCACAGCCCTGCTCCTGCATCCATGTATGATATGATAGTCTGGATGCTTTTTGAGTAGTTTGCACCTGCTCTTACTCTCCCTTCCTCTGCAGCCTCCTTGCATGCAGACTCCATGCCAGCTACCGCCTTGTTCCTTTGCTTCTATACCAGCAAACCTTCTTTAAGAGTGGCACGTTTGTTATGTTCACATCCTTACCCTCTGCCTCTTCACAACTCCCTCCTTGGGGGCAGTCCCCATAGCTCCTGTAAAGCTGCTATTGACAGGAATCCTAATGACATCATGATACACAACCTGATACCTCTCCTTGGTCCTCCTGAGTCAACAGCAGCAGCAGCATCCACACAGCTGACCACATCTCTCTGAAGAAGTTCTCGCTTCAGCCTCCTGGGTTCCTCTAATCTCACTGGCTGCTGCTGCTTAATCTACTTTGCCAGCTCAACCTTTCCTGCTTTATTATTCACCAGAGTCTTTTTACTTTCTATCTTTGTCTAAATTAGTTTATTGTCAATCTCCATTCATTGCAATATATGATGTATGCTCTGTCACAAGAAGGATACCTCTCTCTCTCTCTCTCTCTCTCTCCCTTCTCCTAGTAAACTGATAAACTCTAAACTCTAATATCGAGGATAGTATGTGATTCCTAATAGTTATTTGATACTTTGTTGGATCGATGTACTGGTTTTATGGAATTAAAAATTGTATAAATGCTATTGTACAAAAGGAATTGTTCCTTTTCTATTTTAAAAACATAACCCTGGCCGGCGTGGTGGCGCATGCTTGTAATCCCAGCATTTGGGAGGCTGAGACTGGAGGATCCGGGTTCATGGCCAGCCTCAGCTACCTAGTGAGGCACCCTGCAACTTAGTGAGACCCAGTTTCAAAATAAAGACTAAAAAATAGAGCTGGGGGTATAGCTCGAAGGTAGAATGTCCCTGAGTTCAATTCCCAGTACCGCAAAAAAAAAACAAAACAAAAAAAACCAAAAAACAAAAAAATATAACCCTGAATTTTTAAGGCCATTGGTGTTTTACCAATGTGGATTTAATTTATTGCCTGTTATGGTTGTGTAGTTTATTTTGCTACGTAAACATCACATTACATTTGCCTAATTTTTTTAGGGATAAAGATTTAGATTGTCTGCAGCTTGGACTCCACAAATATTGAAGCCAAAAAGAGATCTATGAATGGGATATGATAGATTTATGAATTTCTCTGTGGGCATATACTCAGGATTAGGACTTAGAAGCCCTTGGTCATATGAATATATAATTTTCAATAGCTACTCCCAGATTGCTTTGCAAAAGTAGATGCACACATTTGCAATTTTCAGCAAACGTATGAGGTTGCTCCTATTTCCCACACACCTTACAGGTACTTTTCTTGCCTATATCAATCCGATCACTATAGAGTTATGTCCATGTCTTATCTCGTTTTTCTTTGCAATTGCCTGGATACAACTGGATATGAAGATATTTCCTGAGAATTTGGTAGCTTTTTGATTTTCCATTTTATTTTTTGCTTATTCTCTGTCTCTCCTGAATTGTACTGTTTAGGTTTCTTGTATTTGTTTATATTTTTAGCAAGTTCTTAGGCAATTTAAATATTAATATTTGACAAATACTTACATTTCAATTATCTTCTTCTAGTTCATCATATCATATTTATATATCCTGGTTGAATAGATATTTTGAATTTATATAGTAAGTTCCAGTTAATTTTTTTAAATCTTAATGGTTTGTATATTTAATGCTATTTAAGAGAGAATTTCCTGCTCCTTCACAAATATATCATGTTATACTTTTCATGTCTTAGTTTATGTTCTTTCATGTTTAAGTCTTTAATATTTAACCTACTTTATTATTATTATTTTATTTATTTATTTGTTTTGCGGAGTTGGGGATTGAACTCAGGGGCATTCTACCTCCAAGCTATACCCCTAGCCCTATTTTTTATTTTTTATTTTGAAACCAAGTCTCACTAAGTTGCAGAGTGCCTCATTAGGTAGCTGAGGCTGGCCTCGAACCCGGATCCTCCGGTCTCAGCCTCTCGAATGCTGGGATTACAAGAGTGCGCCACCATGCCCGGCTAACCTACTTTATTAATAATGTATGATATAGATATATTTTTTATGTAAGGTCACAGTATCTCCCAAATGAGCTATTAATAGTTTTTCCTAGCCAGGAGTGGTGGTACACTCTTGTAATCCCAGTACTTGGGAGGCTGAGACAGGACAGTTTGGTTTGCAGCCAGCCTCAGCTACTTAGTGAGGCCCTCCACAACTTAGTGAGCCCCTGTTTCAAAATAAAGAATACAAAATAGGACTGGGGGTGTAGCTTGGAGGTAGAATGCCCCTGAGTTCTATCTCCAGTACCACAAAAAAAAATAATTTTTCCTTTTGTAATTGCTTTATTGCTGTCACGTTTATTACATATCAAGTAATGTCTGTTTTATGAGGTTTATTTATGAGCTAGAGATTTCATTCTAAAAGTGCCTATACTTTGATTGGTACAATATCATCATGAAGTTTATTATTAACATTAAAATGCATTATTATATTATAATGTATCTTAAATTCATATATGACAAGTTTCTCTTTAATTTTCTTGATACTAATTTAGTGTCTTTATGAATCTTTATTCTTACATGTGAATTTTAGAATAATTGTGTTGAACATTTGAGAAAAAATCCAGCTAAGTTTTAAATATGATTTCATTAAATTATAAATTTGTAGATTAATTAAGAGTTAAATGATAACTTTTTTGTACTCTAATGAGGTTTTAAGAATTTCTTTATGAAGCAGTTCACTTTATATGTGAACTTACTTCTTCAATACATAGCTTTCATTTGCCTTTACTGTGATAGAGGGATTTTCTCGTTTTAAAATCTGTGCTATCAAATGTGTCCCCTTCTTACTTCTATTAGAATATTAAAATCCTGACGTGTTTTTATAATTGGATTAAAAGTGTACAAAGAGTGAACGTTTCATTTACTTATTTATTCAAACCCTAGCATGCTTGTTTCTTTTGTTGTCTTTTCCCTGCATTGAAGGAATGCCTCAAGGCGTGGTGCAACGTAATTATCCTTTCTGTCTAAACACCAAGAAACAAACTGGACAAAATGAAAATCAGCAAGTCTCCTTAGCTTCACCAAAAAACCAAGGCTGACTGCAAACCTGAAGAGATAGACTGATACAGAGAGTCACAACTTACTGGAACGAAAGATCCATAGCAGAATTCTCTACAGGAACAAGTTCTGGGATAAGAAGATGCAACCAGGGAATCTGAGGAGGCTCATTGAGGGAAAGCTCCTTCAGGGGCCTTACCAGGTCCTCATGGTAAAGGTCAGAGAAAAATACCCTTATACTTTTGATGAGGGAGAAGAAAGGAGCTATTTTAAAATATGCTCTGAAACATTTTTTTTTTAATAAAGTTTGTTCTCAGAGTAGCTATGTTACCAAAGCCTAGCCTGCCAGAGAAAGGGAAATATTAGACTCGTCATACTATAGTTTCTAAGCAAAAACAAACAAACAAACAAACAAGCAAACATTATCCCCAACATAAGACCAAAGAGCACTTGTGAAAGTTACAGCCCATGGGCACACAGTCATTAAAAGACTGAGTTACAGGACTGTACAGTGCTTCTTCTCAGCAAGTACTGTAGGCCCCCATGGACAGGCTCCCGTGGCACAGCCGAGGGCTAGAACAGACAGAATGACACAGGTCAGAATGTACTCAGGAATTTTCCATGGAAGTCCAAAGACAACAGGAAAGACGAAAGCAAGGACCCTAGAGGGAAGGCATAGCTATAGTAAACAGCCAATGCAGCCCAACTTCTGGCCATGAGAACTCAAACTCCACACTGGTAGTTTTTTAGGATCCAGTTCTTCAGTTATTTTTACCCCCTACATCATGTCCAATCCCAACAAAAAATTACAAGGCACATTAAATGACAAAAAATACAATTTGAAGCCAGGTGTGGTGGTGCATGTCTGTATTTTCCAGTACTTGGGATGCTGAGACAGGAGAAGCACAGGTTCAAAATCAGCCCCAGCAACTTAGCAAGTATGGCAGTAACTTAACAAGACCCTGTTTTAAAATAAAAAATAAAATAAAGCTAGGGATGTATCTCAGAGGTAGAATGCCAATGGATTCCATCCCCAGTGTATACATGCACATGCGCACACACAATTATATATCTTTACATATATGTTACATATATTATGTATATATAATTGTGTGCATATTATACACATATAATTGTGTATAATATTATACATATATAATTGTGTGTATATATATAATTGTGTGTATATAACATATATGTAAGAAATTTGAAGTGACAGGGTATGCATGAAAATCTCTGTCATTTGGATACTTTTTTTAAACTGGTGCATTATAATCATACATTTTTGTTAGGTACAAGTTGATAAAGGCATACATGTACACATTTCTCATTTAACCCTTACCCAATTCCCACCCCACTCCCTTGCCCGCCCTCCTTCTCAAGTTCAGTTTAGTGATTGACTTTGATGTTTGTGAAAGTGCATCATGCGCATTAGGGCGTTTCCCTAAGTCACCTTCTTTGCTCATCTAAGGTTTCTCCTTCTTTGTCTAGAGTCCTTCTTATGCCTGACTTTCTCCCTAGATTCCACATATTAGGGAGAACATATGATGTTTTACTTTTTGTGACTGACTAATCTCACTTAGCATAATGTTTTCCAGTTCCATCCATTTCCTTGCAAATGACATGATTTTGTTCTTCTTTATGGCTGAGTAAAATTCCATTGTGTACATATCCCATAGTTTTGTGAGCCATTCATCTGTTGACAGATGACTGATTCCATAGTTTGGTCTTTTGGATCTTAATGTCCCCAAAGTCCACACGCTGAGGGCTTGGGCTCCAGTGTGGTGCAGCTGTAAGATGTGAGGCCTGGTGGATGCCTCTGGGTCATGGGGGGTGTGCCCTTGAAGTAGCCTGGAATCCCTGCCACTTAGTCAACCACACCTCCTACTGTGAACTAAAAAGCAGTGACTGGATCCACACAATCATGAACTGGTGCCTCCAAAACTGTGAACCCAAGGAACCTCTTTTAATCTAACACTTAATTATCTCAGGTACTTGTTACAGTGAGACAAAGTTAGCAGAATCCAGAGCAGGCATGACAGTGATTTCAGAATTATCACAATGGAAATTCAACACTATTTTTATTAGTAAGCCAAGGACTCTAGTTTAAAAACAGATAAAAAAAATACCCACAAAAAACAACAAAAACAAATGAGTAATGTAAGCAGAGGGAAAAAAAAAAAGGACATGCTTGAAATAAAAAATCACTCTTAAAGAAATGAAGAGTGCTTTAGATGTGCTTATCAGTACATTGAGTATAGGGAAAAGAGTCAATGAATGGAAAAATTTCAATAGAAATATTCCCTAACTTAAAAGAACAGAACATCTAGGATATCTAGAATAACTACAAAAGGTATTGCATATGTATAATGGGAATATCAAAAAAGAAAAAAAAAACAAGAAAAATAGAGAACAGAAAATAAATTTGATAAAATAATGACTTATAATTCTCCAAATTAATGACTGACACCAAAGCATAGATCCAGGAAACTCAGAGAATATCAAGCAATATAAATGAGCACCAATTTATTTACTTGTTTAACCTATTGGCAACCTACTATGTAAAACATATTTCAATTGGATTTACTTGGTTCAAATTTCTCCTTTTAGTGTCTATACAAGATTGGGAAATTGGTTGCAGTTGAATTTTTAAAAAGTATCCTAATAAAAGTCCCTGTCTAGTCATGACCAGAGTAGGCATATTCTCTTTAGGTTTTCTCACTGTCAATTTAATTTTCTTGTGATGTATTTTCATAAATTTTAGGTGAAAATGCAATTGAGTTAAATTTATACCATCTGTTTAGCCATCTCTCACTTTGAGATATAGCTAGAAATAAAGGTTTTCCTAGTAGGGAATTTATATCTATGTGATTTATACTTTGAATTTGCTATAGGCATAGAGGAACTTGATTTCTGTTCCCAGTTCTTTTTTTAGATTGACTTTTATGTGTTGCGTCGAGGGTGGCTGGACAAAGTTATCTTTGTACATAAGCTGCCTAATGCCTTAGTGAGAAGCACTGTTATGACCTCCTTTTGGGGGCAGCTATGGAACAATACTCCCTGTGTGGCTGTTTTTAGATTTTCATCCCAAATAGTGTAGAATTCTGAATATTTTGTACTCTAACTGCATTATACCTTGGTTTTTCCATCAAAATTGCATAATTTAGATGAGATTTTGTACTAGAAAGAGGAATAGGTAATGACTAGTTAGTTGGCTGTGATAAGATGCAATTTTACTCGGAGGATGCCTTATATGTTTTTTATTGCTTTTATCTGTAACTACAGCCATGCACCTCATAATTATGTTTTGGCTGGAGACAGACTGTATGTACAATGGTGGTGCCATAAAATTATAATGAAGCTGAAAAGTTCTGTGCTCCCTTTGACATCTTAGCCATTGTCATAAAGCAACCGAGTATTCACCCCATTCATGGTGATGATGTGGTAAACAAACTGATTATGGCCGGTCATATAAAAGGAGAACACACAATTATGTAATGTACACTAGAGGTGTAGCAGGCTATAGTATCTAGGTTTGTTGAGCTACACCCTCAACAAAATTGGCTAATGACATGCTTCTTAGGAAGTTTCTTGTCATTAGCAATACATGATTGTACATCTATAATATGACACACAGCATGGAAATGAGCTATTATAAATCCACATAGTCTTTCTAACCTTCATGCTTGATTCCTGTGTCCTACATACCCGGATTCCTCTTAAGCAGATCGACAGGACCACCATCTACACTGTAGACTGGCCAGGTGAAACCCATGTGGACACACTGAACATCGGGGCCCCTGGTTGACGTGGCTTTGTGTCAAAGTCCCTGGTCATCCCTCTGACTTTGCTTGCTTCTCTCTCATCCCTGTGGCCAAACATAGTTTGGGAGCTCTCCTGTGTACTTGGGTGCTGTCTATATCACTGGTTTCTAATATTCAGATTGACTGAGAACATTCAGATGTCTAACAACATGGGAAATTGCTTTTTTTTTTTTTTTTTTTTACCAGACCACCAAGCCACAGCAGCCTATTCCCCCGCATTGATAACCTTCCTTAGCCTCTCAGCTCTGTGGAAAATTGTGGGCTGTCCTGGATTTTCTGGGTCTTGCTGGCCTTGTTCAGAAGCCGACCCTGCTCCTGGCCCTTTCTAGACCACCTCCTGTGGTTGATGTCCTTTCTCCTCTGAGTGACTGGCAGACTTCTGTCATTATGCTCACTCCTTGCTCTCCAGGGACAATCCCACCCCAGCGGGTGCATCCATTTTCAGGTTTCAAACTGCTGGCTTCGCTTGTGATCCATTTCTGTAAACCCTATGAAGCCAGCTGGGTCAGAAGTTCAAACTCAATCTTTGTTCCCTAGAAATGCACTTTCCTAATTCTTGACTAATAATGTGTCAATTTTGCTGCTTTCTCAAGCTAACTTAGTAACCCAGAGCCCTATTGTGTTTAAGAGGCAGATCCCCTTATTTCTGTTCCCATTACTTGCTTTGAAACTGAGAGCTCAGGGTGCATTTTATAAACAGGGCAGAGCCTCTTCCTGGATGCATCATCTTCATTTCCTCATATTGGAGGTTTTCTGTCAGCTTTCTGCTCACTCACTAAGACCTGTGTTTTCTTTTTTTCTGAAATTTATCCTTGTCAGCTTGGCATTTTGCTACCCCTGAGATCTGCAAAATAGGTCGGTTCATGCTATATTTCATTCCTAACAACTTGCAAAGCTGTTAATACGAAGCATAGCAGAGGGTACAAGGATCAAACTGTTTGCTTTTATTTATCACACTCTTCCAATAAACATTTCTTAAAAATTTAAAAGAAATGTATTGTTATGGTAGAATAGCATGTGATGAGGAGAAGATGGTGGGGGCCATAGTTACAAAGATGAAAAATGCAGAGTTCTTCCCGTCCAAGGGAGACCAAGTATGTGCACAGAACTTGGCATTTGCTATAAAGCTGAGGCTACACGACAGACTGGTGACATTTCAATTGTCACTACAATCATTGTCATTTGTCTGACTAGGTCTGAATGACTATGAAACACTACATTAATACAACTCTCCTGTACCTGAATGCAGTGCCTCCAGGACTGTTACCTGGGGATCATGGGACAGGATGCTGGGAAAATCGTTACAAAGAGATTTGCAAGAGTGATAGATGTTGCTTTATCATGGGGAGCGGGGCCACACAATGAGCAAATGCCTGAAAAAGAGGAACGATCAAACCACTAGTTCGACTGGAGCCACCTGCCCAGCATGGTGCATGCTATCTACATGTGGTCCTGAGCATTTGAAATGTGGCTGTTCTCAATGGGATGTGCTGCAAGTGTAAAATACATACTAGGCATCTATGAAAGAACAGCCACAGCCAAAAAGAATAAAGATATGCAATTAATTTTTAAAAATATTGATCACACGTTGAAGCAATATTTTGGATATATTCAATTAAATTAAAATATTATCCAAACTAATTTCACCTGTTTCTTTTTACTTTTTTAATATTGCTACTGAAGCATTAAAATTATATATGTGGCTTATATTATATTATTATTGGACAGTGCTGGCCTAGAGCATGAGGTAATTCTAGGAAGAGAGGAGTAACTCAGAGAAAGTGCATCAGGAACATTAAATACCTAGCTAAGTAATTCATATAATATTTGCCAGGTGTTGGGAATTCATTGATTTTTGAGCAGAGGAATAAAATTGAATATCAAGAGAAGATTAATCTAGTGGCAGGGGCATATTTCAATTTCCAGTTCCTTATTCATGATAAAACATTGCTCCAAACCTTAATGATAATTCATTTTATAGCTTTCCAGTTGAAATTTTGCCAAAGGAAAAAAAAAATGATTTGTGTCACCATTCTTATTTACTCATTTTCAGATAAATCCTAGGATAGATTAATGCACCCCATTTCCCCTTATAGAAACCTTGTTACCTCTCTCCAAATCACTTATGTTGATATAATTTCATGGTGAGTTCTTTTTGATAAATTTTACCCAATTATAGAGAAGGGAAGTGATTCTCAATTTTTTTTTACTACTTGCAGTAGTTTTTCTATACATTCTTGCTGTACACAGTAGGCATATGAGAAGTGTTTGCAGGAAAGTGCATTGGTGTTATGGTCAGGATTTGGAGTGTCCCTCAAAAATTCATGTCTTGGAAACATGGTCTCAATGCAGCCTGATTAGAAGAGGTGGAGTTTTTAGTCAATGATTAGAGTCTCTCTCTCTCCCCTTCTCAATTTCCATGAGCTGAGCAGTTTTCTTCCATCATGCCCTGCTGCCATGATGTTTCTGCCTTGGAGTCAACTGACCTTGGAATGAATATCTGAAACTGTGAGCCAAATTAAACCATTCCTCCTCTAATTTGTTCTTGTCAGGTATTTTAATCACAGCAACAAAAAGCTGATCAACACAGTTGGAGAATGATTCTCCACACACACAGCATCACATTCTATTTTTCACATTTCAAATATTGATGCTTGAGGTCCTCTAAATTTTGAACCCATACTTATAGGTGTTTGTTGAGTTGAAATGTGTGTGTGTGCTATTTAGTACTGATCTTTGCTAGAATTTTATTGGTGCAATGCAATTATATATCATAGTGAGATCAAAAGTGGAACATAAGGAGTAGAGTTTGGTAATTAGAATTTTTCAATTTTGGGAGATAGATTCAAGATGGCATCTGAGTGAAACACCTCTCCTCAGGCACTGTGAGCTCGAATCAAATCTGCCATAAAAGCAGCTTCTAGACAGAAGAAAAAAGCAACAAAAAGTGAAATTTGAACTACAACTAAAGAGACCCCAGAAAGACGACCAGGGAGAGCAAAGGAGCCTGACTGCACTGCAGTGGTGCAAGCCACGGAGCCCCGTGCCTTACAGTCAATTGGTTTTTGACAAAGGAGCCAAAAATATACACCTGAAAAAGGATAGCCTCTTTAACAAATGGTGCTGGCAAAACTGGTTAGCCATATTCAGGAAAATGGAAATAAACCCCACTTTCTCACCCTGCACAAGAGTCAACTCAAGGTGGATCAAAGACCTGGAAGTCAGGCTAGAGACCTAGCAGCTACTTGAAGAGGGCACAGGACCAACACTTCAACACATAGTCACAGGTAAAAACTTTCTCAACAAGACCCCAAAAGCACAAGCAACTCAATGGAAGATCAATACATGGGATTGCATGAAACTGAAGAGCTTCTGTGCAGCAAAGGAAACTATCAAGAACTTCAACTGAGAGCCCACAGAGTAGGAGAAAATTTTTGCCAGCTACTCTTCTGATACAGGTCTAATATCTAGGATATACAGAGAACTCAAGAAAATCACAGCTAAGAAAAGAAACAACCCAATCAAAAAATGGGCAAAGGATCTAGACACCTCACAAAAGAAGAAATACAAATGGCCAATAAATGTATGGAGGAATGTTCTACATCATTAGCAACCAGAGAGATACACATCAAAACTACCTTAAGATTTCACCCTAACTGCATTCATAATGGCAATCATAAAAAACAAGAACAACAGCAAATGCTGTCGAGGGTGTGGAGAAGTGGGAACCCTCATACATTGTTGGTGGGATTGCAAATTAGTGCAAGCACTTTGGAAAACAGTATGGAGGATCCTTAGACAAATGGGAATGAACCTACCATATGATTCAGCAATGCCATTTCTGGGTATCTACCCAAAAGAATGGAAACCAAACTATCAGACCAACGCATGTGTATCTATGTTTATAACTGCACAATTCAAATTGCCAAACTATGGAAACAGCCAAGATGTCCATTGACAGATGAATGGATTACAAAACTATGGGATATGTACACAAAGGAATTTTAATCAGCCATAAAGAAGAACAAAATCATGTTCTTTGCCGGGAAATGGATGCAACTGGAAAACATTATGTTAAGTGAGATTAGCCAGTCTCAAAGAGTAAAAAAGCATATATTCTCCCTAATATGCAGATGCTAGGGAGAAGATGGGGCATAAGAAGGTCTCCAGATAAAAAAAGGAGAAACCCTCAATAAGCAAAGAGGTTGACTTAACCGAAGGGGATGGACTGGGTGGAGAGGACACCCTAATACACAAATATATCAAGGTCAGTCACTAAACTGAACTTGAGAAGGAGGGAGAGTGAGGGAGTGGGGTGGGAATTGGGGAAGGGGTTATATGAGAAATATGTGCATCTATGCCTTTATCAGTTTGTATCTAACAAAGACGTATGATTACAATGCACCAATTATTATATAAAAATAATAAAAAAAGAATTTTTCAATTTTAAAAAGGCACTATTTTCTTATTTTTCTCTCCATTGATTTGTCTCAGTTGTTTTCATTATATTTTGCTTGATACTTGGCGAATTCTTTTGATTAGCATGTTTAGATCTTATCTGTGTTTAAGAATATTTTCTTCTATTTAGTTTTTTATAATAGTGTTTCCTTCCATTGGTGTCTTTCATTTTTCTGGATGATTATGATGATATTATAGGTTTTATCAGAACTCCCTTTCATCATTTCTCTTCTATCTTTTATTTACATCTGTCATTATATTCTGTGTTCCATAAAAGTTTCTAAACTTGACCTCCATCTCCACTACCTATGTCATCAATTATAAGGTATACATTTGTATAGGAATATTAAACTATAACATAGTGATATTTATATTTTCTCCTTTAGTCATTCTCTACAAGTCTCTTACCTTGGCTTACCATCTTGTCATTCATCTCCTTTTACTTCAAGGGATCCATATTTTCCTTCTGTTCTTTCAGAGACAAGTGGATGCTTTCTATGACTTATTTCTTGTGAAAAATTGTTTATCTCATTTATTTATCTCATGTTGTGTTGATGGTGACACTGGCTCCACTTTTGCACCTCCTCCTGCACCTTTGCCTTTGCAACATTTCTTATAGCTCCTCCCTTGAAAGGAGACTCTTTCTCCCTCTGAACCTGGGCTGGGCTTGTCACCTACATTGGCCAATAGAAAAAAGCAGGAATGTTGTGAGCTTTGGCCTTTGAGCTTATGGCCCCAGTGACCTTGGATGCCCCTCTTTCTCTCTTGGAACCCAGCTTCTTCTAAAGAAAATTCCCACTGTAGCCAGTGAGGTCATGAAACACTAGTCCAGTTGCTCCCATTATCCCACATGTTGGCTGGACAAATTTTGGAGTAAATGAATTGTATTGGTCCAGCAAAGTCTTGACTTTCTCACCAGCCTACAGGACTCAAGAAGCAGATAATTGCTGACTACTTTAAGACACTAAGTTTGCGGTGGCTCCCTTCTGTTTCTCATTGTGATACTAGCTAAATGATGGTGATGGTGAATTATCTTCCTTTTTGATTCAGTTTTTCATAGATAACAAAAGGAAATGCATCCCCAGATAATAAGTCTGAAATAAAGGTATTTTTCTCTTCCATAGTGGAATGCTTACTTGTCCCACTATCTTATTGGATAGATTTTTCTTCATTTACCCAGGGATCACTAGGATCATCTTTTCACATTTATGTCAAGAGGCTAGACATTGTAACTCTCAAACAGTGATGTAAAGACTGGAATGTAGCTGGATATAATTAGGACATAGTTTTGTATGGTCAGCAGAAAAATTTTCAGTTTTAGTTCTTGAATGGAAATTTAGTTTTGATCTTGGCATGGTCTTGCTTGGGGTGTGTGGTGTGTCTGTTCCTGCTTTCTGCCTCCTTACCAGCCATTGGGTGTGTTGGGTTGTACTTGAGGATATTCCTTTAAAAAAATAATTTATTGCTGCATTGTAATCATACATCTTTGTTAGGTACAAGCTGGTAAAGGCATACATGCACATATTTTTCTCATTTAACCCTTCCTCAATTCCCGCCTCATTCCCTTGCCTTCCTCCTTCTCAACTTTAGTTTAGTGATTGACTTTGCTGTGTTTGTGAAAGTACGTCATTCGCATTAGTGTGTTCTCCCACCCCCATCACATTCAATTAAATCACCTTCTTTGCTTATCTAAGGTTTCTCCTTCTTCATCTGGAGTCCCTCTTATGTTCAACTTTTTCCCTAGCTTCTGCATATTAGGGAGAACATATGATTTATTACTTTTTGTGACTGACTAATCTCACTTAGCATAATGTTTTCCAGTTCCATTCATTTCCCTGAGGAGATAACAGTTTCCACAGTTCTCATTTACAGAAAGGGTAACAGAGAATCTCATCCCCACTCACAAGCTTTCTGTTGCTGCATGTGCACCTGCGTTTCCTATGCCAAGGCCACAGGCGAGGATCTGTGGGGAAGGAAGTAGGTTTCCATGACACAGGAAGTAGGTTCTGTGGAGACAAAAGTAGATTCCTGTGATGCAGCGATTCAGTTACTTTCACCAGCACTGTTTCCAATGTGAGGTTTCCTCTCAAGGTCCCCTGGAATGAGGTATCAATGTGGCACCACCGGTATTGTTGTCCTCAGATGTATGTCAATGCTCAGCATCCCCTTCCTTAGTTTCAGCCTGTATGTTTTCTCCTTCTGACGTTCCAAGTGAGGTTAAAAAAGAGCTGGATTACATGCATCACCTGCATCTCCATTCGCTTGACACCAGACTTCTCTGCAATTTGATGGCCATGACCCTCTCCTCAGTTCAGCAGTTATGATCGCTGCCTACCCTACCCTGGAACTTTCTGGCAACTGAAGGATTTGTGAAAATATTAATGCAGTGAAACCATAACTCACTGTGAAATATTACTCTGTGGTGTAAAACATCATGATCATTCATAAAATAATTACACCCATAAAAAGCCAATACCTCCCTGAAGACGGACTCGGTGCATTAAGATTTATATGCTCTCTACAAGACATGAGAGAGGTAGACTCCCCATTGTACACAAGTCCATAGGGCTAAGGGAGGAATGAGGGCCTAATTCTGCATTTCTATCAGCTTTTCAGTTAAACATCTTCAAAAATTTATACACAGCGAATTGAACCTGTGCAGTGTTAGAATGGTATTTCACAACTTGCTGACTGAAGTGTACTCTAGGATTCTCAGGGACCTGTGTACAAACACTCCTTGACTTTTGGACTGAGAAGGCCAAAATTCCTCTCTTAAAAAGGGAAGGTTAACTGGGCATAGTGGCGCAGCCGTGTAATCCCAGTATTTGGGAGGCTGAGGCCAGAGGATCCGGGTTCGCTGCCAGCCTCAACTACTTAGTGAGGCTCTCCACAACTTAGTGAAACCCTGTTTCAAAATAAAGAATAAAAATAGGGCTAGGGGTATAGCTCGGAGGTAGAATGCCCCTGGGTTACATCCCCAGTATCGCAAGAAAAAAAAAAAAGGAAGGTTGCATTGCATTGCCTGCATATTTTTATTTATATCCACTGTCTCATCATTTTCTTTCTATAGGAATTGTAGTTTATATAATTTTATCATTAAATTCCTAGCCCCTCTTATTTCCAGTCTTCATCTATCATCTCAAAATCTTTTGGGGGTTCTAGAGTTCTAGTTAAAACCTCTCTAAACCCTCATGTCCTAATTTGGAAATTTGAAATGGTGGTGAAAAATTTGTTTTCAACCTGGAAGAGTGTTTTACCTCTGACAACTCTTAACTGCATCTATGGAAGGCCATTCTCAACATTTACTAAGCTCTGTTGGTTAATCCAGTATGGGAGATACAAAGAGAGACATGTAGAGCTCTTGTAGAGAGGAGGACAGATGACAGCAGGGCTAGCCATGGCCCGGCTTCGCTTGTCAGCTGCTGTATCCCTCCTCAAAGGAAGCGTACTTTCCACGGGATACTCCTGTTTATTATCTTACAGTCAGAGGCTCAGCAGATGGTCCCAGGGGTCAGGCAGTGAAAACACCAATCTTAACCTTGCATTATCACAATGATTATTGATTTCTTTATTTAAACTGTGTGTAACATTGGCCAAGCCCTCCTCATTTGACATAGCACGATGCCTGATGTGTCGTTTGTTATACATTCTAAGTAAAGAACTGTTTGCTAAATAGAAAGGCAACTTGATTTTAACCTAAAGGTCAATCCCATCATCCTGGCAGAATTATAAATGAAGCCATCTTCAAAGAGAAAATAATCAACTATTAATTATTTAAAGTGCTTAATGATGGATGCATGGAGTTCACTACATTTCCAAGTGCATTTCTAGTTAAGTATGCGTGGATGACAAAGCCCTGGGACCTAAATCAGCTATTAATTTTGAGCCAAAATATATTTGAAATTCAGCACTATGAACCTCTTTCTTCCAAATCCACAAGATTAAGAGGAATATAAGCCTTGCCTTCACATTTTATTTATGTCTGCAAATTTCAATGAAATTCACCTGCTTATATTAGAAAAGATGTAATATAGTTATTCTTGTAAGAGCTTTAGAACTTCAAAATAAATTTAAATAAATATTGTTTGAAAGGAACCAGTTTAGGTTTTTGGAATATTATATTCAGATCTCTTTAGTAACAAAATTAGAATAAGTGGTAAGAAAATATGAAAAAGAATGAGATCACTATGTTTAAATATTGTACCCTATGTGAATTAGAGAAAGAGTAGACATTTGAAAAACACAATTAACCTTTGAAAAGAAAAATAAGCCTCATTCACATCAGGGAATAGGCAAACTTAAGTAATGAAAATTTATAACCCTGTAATGTTTGCAAAGAAAAAAATCTCTCTCATTTGAAATGTCAGAATAATCTCAAATCTCCTATAAAGCAATTTGTTAAACTTTAAGTGGTAATATATATTATCTTTCATAATTGAAAAATACTCAAATAGAATGAGGATCCTGAAATACAATTGCAAGTGTATCTCCTTTAGCCTCACACATCTGTTTGTTTGTTGATTAAATTATTTATTAATTCTTTTAATCACTCCTTCAGCAAATTGCATATCTCCTAGTTGCCAATGCCTGGAACTAGACTCTGTTCTCACTAAACCTGACTAAATGAGGACCCTGTCAAGCCCCTGGTAGTCTCAAAAACACATTAATTATTTAATTCATTAATAGAGCATGTGGTATTGTCTGCCAGTTATCTTCAGACCAGTACTCAGTCCATTAACAGAGTTCCACTTTTTATTTTGGTACAAACTAACAGCCATATATATACATATATCTATATCTATACTATATCCATATCTATATCTATATCTATATCTATCTATCTATCTATCTATATATATATATATATATGTATATATATATATATTGCAGTACTGGGGATTGAACCCAGGGGCATTCTACCTCTGAGTTCCACCTCCAGCCCTATTGCTTATTCTTTATTTTGAAACAGGGTCTCACTAAGTTGCAGAGGGCCTCACTAAGTAGCTGAGGCTGGCAGTGAACCTGGATCCTCCTGTCTCAGACTCTCAAGTAGTGAAATTACAAGCGTGCGCCACCACGCCTGGCTTAACAGCCATATTTTCTCAGACTCATTTGATTCTACATGTGGCAACGTAGAATCTAGGTTTTGCAGGTCAAATCTAAGAGGAAATATGTAACATGTCTTAGAAATCATGGTACAGGGACAGGAACATGCCCTTCTTCCTAAGTAAATGCAGATACTGCAGCCATCTTAGACCATGAAGTAAGGTTGAAGATTCATGACATATGGAGTAACAGAACTGAAAAATGTAGCCATGATGACTATGCAACCTGCAAAGCAGACCTGAGCAGATCACACTTGGATTTTGCTTTATGAAATAGGGGCACATACTTTTACTTTATTTGGAGGTAGTTAAGTTATAGAAATTGACTTGACTTTGATATTCTGGTGTGCTCAATTATTATAAGCTAGCACCATAGAACTGTCCACAAAGACTCAGTATGATTCCAGTACATAGGAGACTCAGTGGTAGAGAAAACAGTTTCCATTCCCACCATATATCATAAAGAAAGACAACAAAATAATAGACACAATACCATTAAGATGCAAGTTATTGAGTGGACTAATGTTTGTCGAAGAAATTATAGTTGTGACCCAAAATACAGAGCAGTGATCTAGAGTCAAAAGGAGGAGAGGTTCCACTGTGGAGTTGTAACCAAGCAGAATTTTAATGAAGCATTAGTTTGGGTCTTTTAATGGGGAGAGGAATAATGCAGGCAGAGAACAGTGCATGGAAGGAAAGGTGGGCAGCAGACACTTCCTGGGAGCTGTATAGGGTTGACTCTGCTTGAGGCTGAGGGTACTGTGGTTCTCTTGTGAGTTCTGAGAGAGAAGCTGGAATGATCACCCAGCTGGGAAGGGACCTGTGGCCCCCTGAGAGGATATGTGTTTCAGAGAGACCACACATTGAAGGAATCCTTTGTTGTACCTGGGAATCTGTGAAGACTTAGATTTCTACATACAAATAAGAAAAATTTTGCTTATTCAATGCTTACTCTGTGGGATGCAGCACTCCTTGCTTGTATCTAGTAGTTTATTTTGTTCTAAAACCAATGCTCCAGGCCTTTAGTGAGGCGTCACTTTTAAACTATTTCACTGATGAGAAAACTGAGACTCAAAGAGGGAAATAATTTGGCAGAGGTCACGTGCCCAGGAAGTTTAGGAGCTGTGTTTGTGTTGGTGCTCTTGAAAAAGGATCAGTCTCTGAGCCATGCATCTCCTTACATTGTGTTATAGTTAGCAAGAAGGCCTGGCATTTCAAAGCACTTAGGATTTCAGAAGATCAAGGTCAGATTTAATCTTCATTTTTGTCCCATGGCTTTGTTATATTATTTTCTGCAAAGAGGCTAAAACACAGAGGGACTCCTCTAGTGCTGCACGGCAGACTTGGGGCTGAAGCCCCAGTTCCTCAAATCCTGCCTGATGCTTTCTCACCATTGACTTTGTTAGGTCCGAGGATGCATGGGGCCTGATAGGTTTCACAAGCACAACTGCGCTGTAATAGAGCAGAGCAATCTAACCCAGTGTAAGGAGCAGTTACCAAAAATAAGAAAACAGTCACAAAGGGAAACACTCCAACCCTGACCACGAAGGTCAGCCCCCACCACTTGTGAGCATCCGAGTAGGGCTAGTCCCAATACTAAGCACTATCCCCTCCCTGATCTCCTGACCTTCTCTCCTGATCTTCCTAATATAAAAATCATTCTTTCCCTAATGCTGCTGCTCTCCTGTGTGAGACAACCTGGAAGCTTCCCTTTAATAAGCCTTCCCTGATTGGAGTGGCCTCTGGGGTCTTTTGTCGCTTGGGCTGCAGTGATCACCTTATAGAAGTCAGGCAAGATCCATAGCTTTTCCAAGCCTCAGTTTCCCCACCTGTGAAGTGGGGATAATGACAGCACTTTGCTTAAAACCTAGAGAATTTTTTTTAAGTTTACAATGAATCAAATTCTGTTACTCCTTCATCAAGAATTAGTCTCTACTAATTCTTGTGATTCCAGCTACATGTTGAGAGTAGAACTTCAAGCTGGGTCTCAGAACCAGAACCCACAGGCAGCCCTCCACAAGCAGCAAACAGCCAGGAAGGATCACTGGGGAACAGTTTAGAGCAGTTTCCCCCGAAAGAATCTGGTGTCTGGACCACAGAAGGCTGTGAATTCAGGGTATATCCCCTTTGATGGGAATGGTATCCAGTGTTTGCAGGAGTCCTGGGAGGGAGGCCCCTCTCTAGAGATTGTTGCATTTCCCTAATCGTCAGCAAATTCATTATGAACCAGGAGGATTTTGGGGATTTGACTATCTAGTGCTAGGAGGCACCTGAATTTGCAAAATAATGACCTCCATCTCTTTCATTTGAAAATAACTTACTTTAGAGATGCAAATAGAGATTTTCGGTTGTATTAAAAAAAACTCTGAAAAGGGAAATTTATTAATTATTTATCACCTAGCGGCAAGGCACTTAATATTTAATTTTATTGAAATGAAAGTGTTTAAACCTAGACCTCCTCCTTTGATTGTTAATCTGGTGCTGAAGCAATTCCAACACTTGTGGCAAGTTTCCCCTCTATACCTGAGTTTGAGGGAGACTCTGAGTACCAACAAGCTCTTCATTGCCATGATGAGCACAGCTTGTAATAAAGCTGGTGTGGGAAGAGATGGGGTCTTGAAGGGAGATTGGCATGGGTAGAGCTAATCAGACCAGTGAAGATCCCTGGGGATCCTTGGGGATTGTGACCTCTTTAATTCAGAAAGCCATGTTCTCTACAGTTCATGAGGTAAAGGCCAAATTTGTTGGCAGAATTATTCCAGTCTAATTGGAGAAATAAATGGCATACAGTGCTTGCCTCTCTAAGGAGTACTAAAGCAGGGCATACATACTTGTCCTTGTGGCTTCTCCCAGGTCCCCTCTCCCATAGAAAGTTTTGAGAGTCACTCTGGCAGTAGACTTAAGTCAGTCCCAGCAAATTTTGCTTCACACACATGCTAATTTTTTTTTAACCTGGCACATGTAATTACACACCATAGTGAGGTTCAGAGTGTTAGAAACATACAAGCATACAGCACTTGTATGTTTCCCTCTGGGTCTTACCCTGCTTCCTCCCATATGCCATAGGTAATATTAACATTAGTATTGATAACTTCATATATTTACATAGGATTGCTTGATCTGTTTGAATCCTCAAATTGGCTGTTTCACCCCTCAATCTCCCTTCCCAAATTCTTTTTCACCATTCTCACCTATATGTGGAAGCTAAAGAGAAATTTGGGAGCATGCTAGACTTTTAAAATAATGAAATTAAGTAAAGTGTTCATGATGTTCTCAGAGTTTCTAGCAGATTTGAGATTGCTTCCTAGGGATGACAACACTAGACATGATCACACATTCATTTTTTTCAAGGATAACTGTCAGCTATCCTGAAATGTGAGTTTGTGAAGATGATTACTATTATAATTTTAAACTTATCTATTAGCATGTGTTTGGTAGAGGCTATTATGTTTTCTAATATTAAGAAAAGGAAGAATTCCTTTAAAGAATTTCTCATCTTAATAAACATGGCTGTGACTATATACAAGTGGTCATTTCTTAAGGAATTAAAAAGTGGACTACAGGTTTTTAAAATTTCAATTTAATCACACTTATTTTAAATACATTCCATCTCAGAAGTCCCCAATGACTTTGTATTTATCACCTACCAGTGTATTATAGAAATCATTTTGGGAAAAGACATTAAATGGTTTTCCAAGGTCCAAAGAGGAAATAAAAAAGAGCTAAAGTACCCTTAATAATATTTACCTGGTGTCTGTGGATGCAGTGTGTGAATTTTGGATCACCTGCTGCTTATTACTTGTGAGTGAAGGTGTTGGAGCCATGGAAGAGGATCATCTCTGTGCTTCACTCAGTTCTGAACCTGTGGGGACTCTAACTAGAAATGCATCCTTGTGACTCACAGTATAAACACAGAGTTTTCTAGTAATTAACATGTTATTCCTTATAGAGACAAATTTTTAACTGATATTAGGAGCATTCTGGCAAAGATACAGAATTTAGAATAAATAGGCAGTGTGGATCTGAGTTCCACATTAACATTTTAATTTGTTCCAAAATTTTAAATTTCCCTGTGCCTATATTGTCTCTACTCTGACATAGGAAAGTTGTGGCCCTGTCAGCCTGCCCCAGCAACTCATGGGGTATAGGACTGGAGCCTGGGAGTAAAGGAACATTCTTCAGAGCACACTATTCATCATGATAATTAAAAACAAAAAACAAAAAAACCCTACCAGACCACAAATGGGCAGAAAGGAGAGGATAAAGCATTGGACTTGGAGTCACAAAAGTGCTGAGAGATCCCAGGGAATTCATGTTCCTCTCAGCATGTTTTATCTATTCAAAAGAAAGAAAAATATCACTTTTTATCATACTCTTTTATTCCAATATCTAAGGCCATAGAAAAATGGAAGTCTAATGGAAGGCATAATTACTAAGTTATCCAACATATACTCAGATATCTTTGAGATGTCTTGATTAATCTAACTACTATTATGAGCTTTGTATTCCACTTTGTCATATATGCATTTTCTTTTTCAGATGAGATAATTCTTCAAATTAGTTGTAATTTAAAAGACCTGATTCCCTCCCCCCTCCCAAGCTTGTATTTCTCAGAAATGATTCTTGTAGCTTTTTAGACCTCCTCTCTACCACCATCCTGGCATACAGCCATATGCCCACAAGGTTTATATTTCCATGTTTGAGAAGCACTATGTGAGAAGATTTCTAAGCTCCCTCCTAGCTCTAAATACTGTGCAGTTCATGCATGGAGAAAATGTTAAAATAAAACCCAACAGAAGATTAATGCCTTAGTGGAAAGATATAATTTAAAGGATCACTTAAGCTGGAAAAGAATGTGGATAGGGAATAATTAACACCAACAAATTACATCCTCTTAGATGGAACAGCTAAGGGATATTCCTCAGCAAGTCTGGTTTTATTGGGTAGGCCTGATAAAGTAAAACATGAGCATGCTTTGTTTTGTCAATAAACTATGGGCAAATGGAGAATCTTGAAGAAAATGTACACATAACCTCACAGAAAATTCTCATAAAAAATGAAAATGACATAACAGGGCATATAATTTGAAAACAGTTTTGTGTTATGAATAAAGAAAAGCTAATTGTTGGATAACATGTAGGTTTGTTAACCTTGTCTTCTACACCAATTTTTCTTTTCATTAAAGATGAGTTAGAGAATGGACCAGGCCTGTGCTATCTGTTAAGAGAAATGAGAGATGCAGTCTGTGAAAATTGTCCTGGTTTAGAAGATAAACAACAGTGAACTGTGGCTGTCATATAATGAGAGACATGCCTACCCTGTGAGAGAAGCCTGTGGTGCAGCCTAACTCACGGAACTTGTAGGATGGTAGAAATATGAATGAAATTGCAGAAGGTAATCATGTTTTTTTTTTTTTTTTTTTGTGGTGCGAGGGATTGAACTCAGGGGTGTTCTACCTCCGAACTACACCCCCAGCCCTATTTTTTATTCTTTTTTTTGAAACCGGGTCTCACTAAGATGCGGAGTGCCTCACTAAGTAGCTGAGGCTGGCTGCGAACCCAGATCCTCCAGTCTCAGCCTCCCGAATGCTGGGATTACAAGGGTGTGCCACCACACCCGGCTAGTAATCATGTATTTTTAAATCTTCCTATAAAGAGGAAGACAATGTACAAAGTAAGTAAGAACTATTTCTCAAGATCATTGAAGGTGTGTCTAACTATTTAAATAGAACTGTTAGAAGCTTGTAAAAACAAACAACTACAATAACACACAAATGAAAATGAGGTCAGAAACTTGGGCAAGAGAGAGTGAAATCACACAGGATCTGGTAGGTTTGTAGTTATTTGATCTGTAAGAATATGTTACTTATAAAAGATCCAAATAGTTGGGAGTATCAAGCTTCCAAAAAACTCATTTACCAGGTTGGGCATGGTGGCACACACTTGTAATCCCAGAATTCGGGAGCCTGAGACCAGAGGAACCGGGTTTGAGGCCAGCCTCAGCTACCTAGTGAGGCACTCCGCAACTTAGTGAGACTCGGTTTCAAAATAAAGAATAAAAAATAGGACTGGGGGTATAGCTCAGAGGTAGAATGCCCCTGAGTTCAATCTCCAGTACTGAAAAAAACAAAAAAACAAAAAACCTCATTTACGAAAGGAAAAAAAATCACAAAATAAATTAGAAACTACTTTCTGAAAATATCCAAGAATGTGACTGAATGAAACAGCTTTCCCCAGATGCTGTGATTTCGAACAAAATTTACCATATAAGGAGCATCTTAACAGAAGAAAAATACAACAAAAAAAAGTGAAATTTGAACTACACCTAAAGAAGATCAAAAAAGCGGACTCAGGAGGGCAAGGGAACTTGCTATGGCCCCGTGTCCAGTGTTGTGGCCCCGCACCCAGGGCCGCAGCCCTGTGCCCTGCACAGTGGTGGATCGACGCTGCATGGAAGAATTAGGCTGTGGAAGGAGCAGCGGGGACGAGCCAGAGGCTGTGAGCGGCTAACTACACAGGGACACAGCTAACAGCCCAGGCGTGGCATTGGCCCCAGATCTCCACGAACTACCCAGGTGGGGATTGCCACAACACTCACAGTGACCAGAACCTGTGGAACAGTCGGCGGAAACTCCCGCGGGTCAGCGTCTATGTTCTGCCCCAAAGATGGAACAGTGATCAAAGGCGCAAAGGAGGAAAGAGGACAGCCGTGAATCCAGCTTCTTGACAGAAGGAAGAAAAGGAATACTGGAAACTCGAACACAAACTCAAAGAGGGGAGCCTGCGCGCACTAGGAATGGTGGTGCCATCTTTGCCGCCAGCCCCTCCCACCAACTTCCTGCTAGCTATGCAGACCATCATTGTCCTATTTTGCCCCCAGCCATCAGAACCTGAATAGGCCGAGCAGCAGGGAGCCATAAGTTGGGCTAGGCGCACCCCTGGTGTTTTGCGGGATTCACAAAACAAAGGATAGACTCAGCCATCTGCCCTGCTAGAGCCTAAACAGGGCCAGAAGGGCAGAGGAACCCATTGCACACAGGGTATCTGGAAAGGCCTGGCTTTTAGACTGCTAAAGCAAAATCAGAGACAGAGATGCAGCCAGACCCAGTGGAGAGTCCAGAGACATAAACTAGCAGTGGGTAATTCTCTGACTGCACTGACAGAGCAAATTAAAATAAATAAATAAATAAATAAATAAATAAATAAATAAATAAATAAATAAATACGCCAAAGACACATGTGAAAATTTAAGCTTGGTACTTACGAACTAGTGGAGCGTTGGTTTTAGTGTCTGTTTACTATTTGTAGATTTTGGGTTTTTGTTATTTTTGTTTTGGTTTGTTTTTTGTTTTTTGTTTTGTTTTTTTCATTCTCTTTTGGTGTTCAGTTTTATTTTATTTTATTTTATTTTATTTTTTTTTTTTGCGGTACTGGGGATTGAACTCAGGGGCATTCTACCTTCGAGCTATACCCCCAGCCCTATTTTTTATTCTTTATTTTGAAACCGGGTCTCACTAAGTTTCGAAGTGCCTCACTAGGTAGCTGAGGCTGGCCTCGAACCCGGATCCTCCGGTCTCAGCCTCCCGAATGCTGGGATTACAAGCGTGCGCCACCACGCCCGGCTTGGTGTTCAGTTTTAAATTTGATCTGTCTACACGCTGTTACAGTTTTGTGTTGCTTTGATTTGTTTATGTTTGTTTGGATGAATACTTGCTTTTTATCTCTTGCTTAGGTCATTGAACCCCCTCCTTATCCCTTTTACAAGTTTCCCCCCATATTCCTCTCTGCTACACTTTACCTCCTCTCTTTTCTTTTCCTATTTTTCCTGTCGCATATCAATATCTACCGTCTCTAATCTTTACCCCCTTCTTTACCCTATCCCTGCATCTATTATGGTGACCTCTCACCCAAACTCTATCTCTGAACACACCCTGTCACCCCTAAACCCCAACTACAGAGATTGGACAAGAAAACTTGCAAGAACAGCAAAGATATAAATCGAAGAACAGGGGAACCATGGGAAGGAAAAATAACAAAGAAACAATGAGTCACCACAACCCCTCAATAACAGATCTCTCTAACCCAGAATGGCAGAGATTACCAGAAGAACAATTCAGATTTTAATACTAAAAACAATACAGGATTTTCAGAGAGAATGTAGGCAGAACTTTAAAGAAATAGAGGAAGACATAAAGAAACAAATAAACAGAGAATTCAAAGACCTAAAGAGAAACCAAACAGAAGCATTGAAGGACGTAAAAGGTAAAATAATCGAAATGAAGGCATCAATACAAACTATAAACAGCGATTAGATCACATGGAAAATAGAATATCAATCTTAGAGGATGACCAGACTAGCAATGAATCTATAGTACATAACTTAGGAAAAAAAAATACGACAGTATGAATTGGACATCGAAGAGATCTGGGCCAATTTTAAAATATCTAACCTAAGAATAATAGGCATAGAAGAGGGATTAGAAGTTGAAACTTATGGAATAAACAATCTCTTCAAAGAAATAATAACAGAGAATTTTCCAAACATAGAAAGAGAAGTAGACACACAGGTTCAGAAAACATACGGAACTCCCTCAAGACAAGACCAAAGAAGAGGTTCACCACACCACATAGTAATCAAATTGACCAATGTAGAGGCAAAGGAGAGAATCTTAAAGGCAACAAAAGTAAAAGGCCAAGTGACATTTAAAGGCAAACCAATTAGAATTACGCCAGACCTACCGAATCAAGTCATGAAAGCCAGGAGAGGATGGAGTAACATATTCCAAACTCTGAAAGAAAATAAATTGCATCCAAGATTCTCATATCCAGCAAAACTCTCTCTTAAAATTGATGGAGATATAAAAACTTTCCATGACAAACAGAAACTGAAGGAATTTTTGTCTTCCAAACCAGCACTAGAGAAATGACTTAAAGAGATTAACTACAAAGAAGAACTAACCAGTAAACGTCAGAACCAGAGAAACAATAATTTCCAGGAAGCAAACAGCTAAGCAAAAAAGAACAAACACTACTGCAAACAGAAGTCAAAACTCAAAATATTAGGAATTAAAAATAATCTCTCAATAATCACACTGAATATAAATGGTCTCAACTCCCCAATAAAAAGACACAGGGTGGCAAAATGGATCTATATGCTGCCTGCAAGAAACACACCTTACAAGCAAAGATTCCCACAAACTAAAGGTGAAGGGCTGGAGTAAGGTAATCCATGATAATGGAACTCGGAGACAAGCAGGAGTAGCAACTATGATATCAGATAAATTAGACTTCAAACTCAAGCTTACCAGAAGAGACAAAGCAGGTCATTTTTTACTAGCAAAAGGAACAATCCAGCAAGAGGAAATAACAATTATCAACATCTATGCCCCAAACATAGGTGCAGCTACTTTCATAAAACAAACTCTGTATGATATAAAGACACGCATAGATCCCAATACACTAATACTAGGAGACTTCAATACTCCGCTTACATCTCTATGAAGCCAACATCACACTAATACCAAAACCAAATAAAGACAGCTCAAGAAAAGAAAACTATAGGCCTATATCATTGATGGATTTAGATGCAACACTGCTAAACAAGATACTAGCGATGCACATTCAAAACCACATCAAGAAAATTATACACCATGACCAAGTAGGGTTCATCCCAGGGATGCAAAGCTGGTTCAACATTCGAAAACAATACACGTAATTCACCACATAAGCAGACTCAATGACAAAAATCGCATGATCATCTCAATTGACGCTGAAAAAGCATTTGACAAGATCCAACACCCATTCATGCTAAAAGCTCTACAGAGAATTGGAATAGAAGGAACGTACATCAAAATCATACAGGCAATATACAATAGGCCTATAGCCAGCATCATATTAAATGGAGAAAAACTGCAAGAGTTCCCACTAAAGACAGGAACAAGACAAGGATGTACATTATCACCTCTTCTGTTTAATATAGTACTCAAGACTCTAGACAGAGCAATAAGGCAAGAGAAGGAAATCAAAGGGGTAAAAATAGGGAAAGAAGAACTAAAACTATCCTTTTATGCAGTCGACAGGATAGTATACTTAGAAGACCCAACAAACTCAACCAAAAAACTTGTAGAACTGATCAACAAATTCAGTAAAGTGTCCAGATACAAAATCAATCTTAAAAAATCAGAAGCCTTTTTATATGCCAACCACAAATCAATCGAAAAAGAAATCCAGAAAGCAATTCTACTCACAATAGCACCCCAAAAAATAAAATACTTAGGGATAAATCTAAGCAAGGAGATTAAAGACCTCTATAGGGAAAATTATAGAAAGCTGAAGAAAGAAATCAATGAAGACCTTAGGAGATGGAAGGACCTCCCATGCTCTTGGATAGGCAGAATAAATATCATCAAAATGGCCATCCTCCCAAAACTGATCTACAAATTCAATGCAATACCCATGAAATTGCCACGGATGCTCCTCACAGACATTGAAAAATCAGTCCTTAAATTCATCTGGAAAAACAAAAAGCCCAGGATAGCCAAAGTAGTTCTTAGCAATAAAAATCATGCAGGAGGCATCACAATACCTGACTTTAAACTCTACTACCAAGCCACAGTAATAAAATCAGCATGGTATTGGCACAAAAACAGACACACAGACCAATGGAGCAGAATAGAAGACTCAGAAACAGACCCACAGACTTACAGTCAACTAATTTTTGACAAAGGAGCCAAAAATATACACTGGAAAAAGGATAGCCTCTTTAACAAATGGTGTTGGCAAAACTGGTTAACCATATGCAGGAAACTGGAAGTAAACCCCACTTTCTCACCCTGCACAAGAGTCAACTCAAGGTGGATCAAGGACCTGGAAGTCAGACCGGAGACCTTGCAGCTACTTGAAGAGGGCATAGGACCAACACTTGAACACATAGGCACAGGTAAAAACTTTCTCAACAAGACCCCAAAAGCACAAGCAGCTCAAAGGAAGATCAATACATGGGATTGCATGAAACTGAAGAGTTTCTGCACAGCGAAGGAAACTATCAAGAACCTCAACAGAGAGCCTACAGAGTGGGAGAAAATTTTTGCCAGTTACACTTCAGATAGAGGTCTAACATCTAGAATATACAAAGAACTCAAGAAAATTGCAACTACGAAAGCAAATAACCCAATCAAAAAATGGGCAAAGAGCCGGGCGTGGTAGCGCCCGCTTGTAATCCCAGCATTCGGGAGGCTGAGACCAGAGGATCCAGGTTCGCGGCCAGCCTCAGCTACCTAGTGAGGCACTCTGCAACTTAGTGAGACTTGGTTTCAAAATAAAGAATAAAAAATAGGGATGGCGGTGTATTTCAGAGGTAGAATGCCCCTGAGTTCAATCCCCAGTACTGCAAAAAAAAAAAAAAAAAAAAAAAAAAAAAAAAAAAAAAAAAAAAAAAAAAAAAAAAAAAAAAAAAAAAAAAAAAAAAAAAAAAAAAAAAAAAAAAAAAAAAAAAAAAAAAAAAAAAAAAAAAAAAAAAAAAAAAAAAAATGGACAAAGGATCTAAATAGACACTTCACAACAGAAGAAATACAAATGGCCAATAAATGTTTGAGGAAATGTTCCACATCATTGGCAATCAGGGAGATGCAAATCAAAACTACCCTGAGATTTCACCTAACTCCAGTCAGAATAGCAATCATAAAAAGACATGAACAACAACACCTGCTGGTGAGGGTGTGGAGAAGTGGGAACCCTAATACATTGTTGGTGGGATTGCAAACTTGTGCAACCACTTTGGAAAACAGTATGGAGGATCCTCAGACAAATGGGAGTGAATCTTCCATATGACCCATCAATACCACTACTGGGTATATACCCAAAAGAATGGAAACAAAACTACCAGACCAATGCATGTGTATCTATGTTTATAGCAGCTCAATTCACAATAGCCAAACTATGGAAGCAGCCAAGATGTCCAACCACAGATGAATGGATAAAAAACTATGTGATATGTACACAATGGAATTTTACTCAGCCATAAAGAAGAACAAAATCATGTTCTTTTCAGGGAAATGCATGCAACTAGAAAACATTATGCTAAGTGAGATTAGCCAGTCACAAAGAGTAAAGAAACATATGTTCTCCCTAATATGCGGATGCTAGGGAGAAGATGGGGTATAGGAGGGTCTCCAGATGAAAAGGAGAGATCCTTGATAAGCAAAGAAGTTGATTTAATTGTAGTGGATGCATGGGGCAGAGGGACCCCCTAAGCACATGATGTACTTACACAATCATATCAAGGTCACTCAGTAATGTGAACCTGAGGGGGAGGGAGGGGGAGGGAACAGGGTGGGAATTGGGGAAGGGGTCAAATGAGAATTGTGTGCAAATATGTTGTTAACAACTTGTACTTAACAAAGATGTATGCTATATTGCACGACTTACTACAATTAAAAAAAAAGAAACTATTTTCTACCAACCAATATCAAAATACAGCATTTGGAGATTATGAAATGCCTCTAATGTGATGCTTAAGGAAATGCATATCTTAAAATGTTTATTAGAAAAGGTGACAGACTTTTAAAAAAAATGTTAAATATTTTACTTGAATAAGCCATGGATGAAAGAAAAAATAAAAATGTATTAAAAACAGGATATAGAAATAAGAGCAGAAATAAATGAAATATAAAACAAAACAGTAAGAATATTAATAAAGTTGAGGCTGATTCTTTGTGAGTATAAATAAATTCATATCCCTAACAATGTGGAAAACATTATAGGAACACATGGTAGGATGCAAGTGATAAAAACCAGTAATGAAAAGGTAGACCACATCTTAAGACAGAAAAGGATCACAAGGAACCATAAAGAAAAATTTAATGAAAATAACCTGACAATCTGGACACCATAGGTGATTTATTTGAAAATATTATATCAAAAATTAGAGAAAATAATATAGAACATATAAATATCTCTGTAGTTTCAAGATTAATTGTTTTTACAGCCAAAGACCATATTACAAGAAGAAAAGACTTCAGCTCCAGGTGATGTTATGGATAAGAGTCATACAACATATAAGAAAGAATAATTTCAATGATATGCATGCTTTATTTAAATAAAAAGTAGAAGATGGAAGACTTCACATCTTATTGTATGTAATCAGAATATTCCTGAAGAGAAAAACCTAAGAAAGATGTAAGAAAATTTCTGGCCAGTACATCTGATAATACATGTAAAATAAAAACTTGGGAAAATAATGATTAAAATACAACTAAATATGAAAGGTTAACATAACATAATGAAGCAAAGAACTTCTATTCACAAAAATTCTTATCTGAATGTTCATGGGAGTCCCAAACTGGAAACAACCTAAATGTCCATCAGTGTTAAAATGATTATGAAAATCATGGTGCATTTGTAAAGTTGAACAATACTTATCAATAGAAATTACAAAATTCAAAGACAATAATATGGATTATTCTCAAACATCATGTTGAAAGACAGATGACTGGCCAAGAACTACTCAGATTCAAGGCCAGCTTCAGCAACTTAAAATACTCTGTTTCAAAATATAAAAACAGAGATAGAATGCCCTTGGTTTCAATTTTCAGTACCAAATAAAACACAACAAAACAGGAGAAACTGAAGAGTATGCTATGACAATGTGTCAGGAAATCAGCAGGAACCATTGAATTGAGAGAGATGGTCAAAAGCATGTCCCTATTAACAGTGGGTCTTTGAATTTAATTATGTTGCTGACTCTGCATTCATATGCTCAATGATAATGACTTTTCCAAGGTGCAATCCCATGAGTAACAGCTGGCAAAGCCACCAGAGAAATATTTGCAAATCATATATCTGATAAGGGGTTAATATTCAAAATATGGAAGGAATGTGAGCATTCTTAACATAAAAATAAAAAACTCAATTTAACAAAAAAGATCTAAACAGACACTTCTCAACAAAAGACATCAAAATGGTTAAAAGGTTGAAGAAAAGTATTCAGCATCACTAATAATTAAGGAAATGCAAATTAAACCAAAATAGGATATCACCACAAACCTGATAGAATGACTATTGTAAAAAGGACAAAAGATAAATGTTGGTGTGAAATGTGACAAAAAGAGAATCCTTAAACACACATTGTTGGTAGAAACGTAAATCAGTATCGCCATTGTGAGAAGTTCCTCAAATAACTAAAATTAGAACATTTTTAAGAAATTAAGATCTAGCATATTTAAAAAAACTCAGAAGACATATATATATATATGTATATATATATATATATTTGTTTATTTTCCCTATATTATATACAGAAAATAGATTTTTCTGATGCAATTACTGGAGAATATATTATTTTTTATATTATTATTTATATCTAAAGTGTAATTTATAATATAACCTAAAACATCCTATAAATACAAACCCTACATATCTCTCAGTCTCTCATACGAGTGTGTGTGTGTGTGTGTGTGTGTGTGTGTGTGTGTGTGTGTGTGTGTTTGATGGTGAAATCACCTGAGGACTAAAGGAATTTCTTAAAAATATTGTTGCTTAGAGCTGGGTGGCACACACCTATAATTCCAGTACTTGGGAGGCTGAGATAGGAGAATTCCAAAGTTGAGGCTAGCCTGGAGAAGTTTCTTAGGCCTTGTTTCAAAATAAAGATAAATAAATAAATGAATGATAAATAAATAAGAAAGAGTTGATGGAATAGATCAGAGGTAGAATGTCCCAGGGTTCCATCCTCAGTAGCATCTTGCACATATGCATGCATGCAGGAGCACACACACACACATACACACACACACACACACACACACACACACACACACTGTTAGGATAAGCCCATTGTAATGGAATTGTCTGTGTGGTAGCTGGAAGGGGATGGATCCCTGAGGATGGGGCCTTGTTGATTATACATAAGTGGCTCCTCCTCCCCTGCTCACACTCTTGCTTCCAGCCTCCATGACGTGAGGAGCACGGCCCATATGCTCTCCCTCTCTCCACTCTCCGCCGCCATGTCCTGAGATCTGCAGTCCCCGACCTCATATGGACTGAACCCAAAACCATAATATATTAAATCTTCTTTCCTCTAAGTCACATGGTCGGTCTTTTAGATCATAGCTGCAAGAATGCTGACCTTAATAGCTGTCCATGGATTAACCAATGCTTTATTAGCTTTCTCTTGACACTGTAGTGGTATATTGGCCCTTGTTTTCTATATATGTCCTTTACAAGGTCACCCCAAACCCAAAGCTTTTCTACTCTATATTCTTTCTCTCAGTTTTCAGTTCCCCTTGTGTACAATCACTCTGACACATGGTAACATGATGACATTTTTGTGTTTCAACATCCTGGCTTCAAGATTTTTTATGTAATGCTATTCTTCTATACCACATCTAAGGCAAGTGTAAAAAGCTATTTTTTCCATGCTGCTTGTGACTATTACATTCTCTGTCTTTTCTGAAAAGTCTCTCTGTCTTGGGAAGGTCAAATCCTCCACTGTTCTCTCTTCTTTTCCATTTCTCCCAGGTCTCCCTCTTATTCATGATCCCCAATTTCTCCCCTTATATGAAGCCTGTCTCCTCTGCCTACACATATGCAGGTATGATATTGTAAAAGCTGAGTTTCGGAGGTGTCCGATTTCTGCTTAGCATCCCATTAGATACAAATAACTGCAAAGGTGTCCTAAGCCTTGATCAACCTCTCTCTGGGAATATTGTTTTCACGGGAACAGTCAAGGCCATTGCAGCATGCCTCAAATCCACTCTCTATTATTTTGCACTCTGCAGCTGCTCCAAACTTCTCCACTGAGGAATTCAAAATGGTCTCTCTGCAGAGTGGCTTTCTTCTTTGACCCAGTCACATCTCCATCATGCAACAGCTGCAGACTCCTGCTCTCTGCCTTAAATGGAAGGGAAGGTGGTTCCCTTTTAAACAAAGGGTGCAGGTGATTTTAGAACCTGGGTTTTTTTGTCTTCTTCTCACTGCAGTTTTGTGTAATTCCCATGCAGAGGGGAGGTAGAATCAAAGTCTCTACCTCCTTCCATAAAGAAATTATCTTCCCAAGCCTTCTGCCAATCTACATCTGCTACACTTACTCTTCCCTTAGCACTTCCCAATGTACACAGGGATGTCCTGTGGAAGCCACCTTCTCCAGGAACTAACTATGTCCTTTCTAGTTCATCAGCGCACTGAGGAACTTGTTGGAAGCCTCTCCCTACTTCTGTGATATGTAATTTCCCTCTTAGCTTCAGGGATACTGTGTTTCCTTTGTCCTTTTCCTGTTAGTTCATTCTCTATCAGGAATTGTCTGTTTCTGGCTCCCCTTTCCCCTCCTGCTCCCTAAATGTAAGAATCTCCAAAGAACTGCTCTTCTCTCTTCTACACATGGTACGCTGGTGTCTGCACAAGCAATCATCCTTGAGAGTAACCTGTTTTTTTTGTCTCTGTCTTGTTCTTGTTTCCTTCAGCCTCTTAACTCTGCTGACTAATGAACATCTGGTTGTCATGTCCTCCAGCTGTGCAGCATCAGATTCACTAAACTTGAGTTCATCATTTTCTCCCTGCTCTGTCCTTTCCACTCTGTTCTCATTTTCTAGTGACAGTATCATTCTAATCATCCAAATTTTCACCCTGCCTGATTCTTTGCTGTTTCCTCCAAACATTTGATCAGTTGCAAACCCGTGAGGTTCCCCTTGCCATTTTCCTCCTTCTTGATTCAGCCCTTGTGCAGCTTCTCATTACCTCTTGTCAGACTCATAAAATCTCAGAACAATCCTCCCCACTCAGAATCCTCAGTTTCCCCTCATTTTTGCCATGCTTTACATTCCTTTATAAAAGCTGTCTTCATATTTCTCCCCAATTTTGAATATTTGTGGCCAGGTAGGTACTCTGAGAAGCTGACTCTTAACTGGAGTTTAGAGGGTGGGATTCTAATGAGGACTTCCTTTTAGAATCAGCATCTATGGATTGAGCAGAAGGAGCAGGAGAGGTACAGAGAGAAGTCTTGATGCAATGGAGGCTCAGTAGCAATTGTGGTTGGCTGTGGGGAGCACTGGATCTAAAGTGTCCCTTACCTGGGATCTTCCCATAGCTGAGCTGCCCCTATGAGTTGTGTGGCTTGTTCCCCAAGGGCTCAGATGGTGGATGCTAGGTCCCCATGATGACATGGGACCTTCAGGAGGTGGGGTCTTGTGGGAGCTGGCCAGGTCTTGAAGGGTGCTGCCCTGGGGAGGGATTTAGGTGGCTCTTATGGACCCTAGGTTAATTCTGAGAGTGAGTTGTTATGATGGAGCCCCACCCCTCTAGCTTCTTGTCCTGACACGCTCTGCTCTCCCTCTCACACCTTCCCAGCATCCTGATGCCTTTCTTACACTAGGAGGCACTATGCCCTTGAGACCCCAGAGCTGTAATCCACATAGACTTGCTTCCTTTCTAAGGGGGGTTTTGTTACTGTAATGGAAAACAAGCTAATAATGCAGATGGCTAGATCTTTCTACCCACATCCTGGATCATCCCCCTGGGCTGGGCTGGAGTGGGCCCCAGCTGTGTAATCCCTCCAGGTGTTCATGGCAGGGGGCCCTGGGGACAGTTCTCTGGTACATTTCCCATTGAACTGGACCTAGGCAGCTCAACACAGTGACCATCAGAGCTCTCAATGGCTCCTTATAACCTACACACTATAATTCAAGCACTTTTGCCCAGCAACCACCAGGCAGATGCCTGTCCAGTGCCACTCTTCCAAGTGTCCACTTTTAAGTCCTTTGCTGCATCTTGCAGAGTTATTCAGTGCATCTTCCACATGATACCCACTTTTCCACCTCTGCAATGTACTCAGGACTCACCATTTTGCTAATACTCCCAATTCAATTATTATCTCAAAAATCGCCCTCTCTTTCAAAGTTCAGCTCACATGACACTTTGTTCACAATTCTCCATTACTCCACCTTGAAATCATCTCTCCTTACCCTTTTCTCCTGGAAAAACATGTATGTATCTTAGTAGGTTAGTGACAACAGCATGGATCCCTCTTATGTTTACCAGTATGGTTACCTTTGTCATTATTGTCACTGCAGTTCAATAGGGGGCCTTCTGTTTCCCATGCCACACCACATGATCATTTTCTGGTTTTCTAGCAGTTATTGATTGATGCTCTATTTCCTCTATTTGTCCAAAAGCTCCCTAAGAGTAGCTGGACATAACTTTGCATACTCAAAAGGATCCAGCCCAATGCTTGCTGTATAGGAACCAGTGAACAGTAGTTTTCTAAATACTGAATGCAAAAAATAAATGGTATCCAATAGTGTTTCAAAAAACAGACTTTTTTCCTGTTCTGTCACTGGCCTGGCAGAAAACAACCCTTGACAACTTACTGAGAAACTGTAAGGACGTGTGATTGAATCCCATACTTTAAGTCTGTAATTTCCCACTCGTTTGTCACAACTCTCATAAAAACAATCACTGTACTCTCAGAAATGAAATTTGAAAATGCCCAAATGAGTCTCATCTTTGTTAATAGAAGTAAATGTGGTCCAATGTACAGGTACATTTTCATTGCTGCTATCCTCTGTGCGCTGCAACAATGAAGGTAGAAAGTTGGGGAGAATATTTACCTAATAACAGGTGTACTTCATTGCAGACTGCAGATGATTTCTTCTTTAATGAGTTGAAATATCCTTTCATCTTTTAATATATAAGATTCTGCTGATTGATTTAGGAGATCTTTTGACTGTCCTTGAAGGAAGACATAAGATTTCTCAGTACATTTTATTTGTGAAAGTCCATGTTGCTCTTGAGCTTAAAAAACTCTTCTCCTTTTCTTCTGAGAATGAGAGCTTAGAACACAGTAGTTTATGTATTAAAATTATTAAGTATTGGGGAAGCATGTGGCATAGAAAGATTCAGAAAAACATGAGCTGGAAGAGGGTCATGTTCTAACTTAGTGTCAGTGAGTGTGCTTTGCTCTATGAAGTGGAAATAGCATACATCAATTATGCATGGACAATATCATTGCAGCAATAAGCTTATTCAAGTTTATGCCATTGTAAAATGCAATACATAGCTTGTGTTAAGGTGGAGGAAAATTTAGCATTTCTCAAGCTGCCTACGTACAAACATATTTTTAAAATCTCCTTTGACCGTATGGAATTTTCCTTCATGTTCACAAGGGAAATACTTATTTGCCTCAGGTAGCTTTTGTCTCCAGCTCTTCCTTTTACAAGGGTCTTTTCTGCATTAAACACTGTCTACATGTATTGAATTATCACACTTTGCTCTCTCTCTCTCTCTCTCTCTCTCTCTCTCTCTCTCTCTATATATATATATATATATATATATATATATACTTATTATGTGTCAACTAAAAAATAAGAAGAAATCTATGTGGCCATGTTAATCCTCATGTATTTGAATGAGTTTTTTCAGTTAGAAAATTTTTTTTCTGATTAATCAACTAAGATACTGACCATTTCTCAAAGAAACAAGAAATTTTGCAAATAATGGACCCATAGAACAATATGAGTCCAACTTTGTCATTTAATGAATCTTTAGAAAAAAGTTATACTTAATTTTTTTCTTTTTGGAGAGTCCTTTTTATTTTTTTATTTTTTATTTTTTTTTAATTTTTTATTGTAGTAATTCGTGCAATATAGCATACATCTTTGTTAAGTACGAGTTGTTAACAACATATTTGCACACAATTCTCATTTGACCCCTTCCCCAATTCACACCCAATCCCCTCCCCCTCCCTCCCCCTCAGGTTCACTTCAGTGAGTGACCTTGATATGATTGTGTAAGTACATCATGTGCTTTAGGGCGTCCCTCTGCCCCTTGCGTCCACTACAATTAAATCAACTTCGTTGCTTATCGAGGATCACTCCTTTTCATCTGGAGACCCTCCTATGCCCCATCTTCTCCCTAGCATAACAGACTCAAAGACAAAAATCACATGATCATCTCAATTGACGCTGAAAAAGCCTTTGACAAGATCCAACACCCATTCATGCTAAAAGCACTACAGAGAATCGGAATAGAAGGAACATACCTCAAAATCATAGAGGCAATATACAATAAGCCTACAGCCAGCATCATATTAAATGGAGAGAAACTGCAAGAGTTCCCAC
>PVLC010004662.1:35566-83170 GCA_004027655.1 Graphiurus murinus | reverse complement strand
ATGTGGAAGCTAGGGAGAAAATGGGACTTTAGAGGGACTCCAGATGAAGGAGAATCCTTAGGTGAACAAAGAATTTGACTTAATGGAAGGTGAAGGGGGTAGGGAGGACACCCTAATGAACATGACGTACTTTCTATGAACACATCAAAGTCAATCACTAAACTGATCTTGAGAAGGAGGGAAGAGGAGGGAGTGGGGCAGGAATTGGGGAAGGGTTAAATGAGAAATGTGTGCATGGATGTCTTTACCTATACTAGCTTGTACCTAACAAAGATGTGTAATTACAGTGCACCAAATAAAAAATAAAAAAATAAAAAAAAAACTTGTGCAGTTAAAAAGTAATATTTACTGGGGGAAAGCTCACCAAGTGTTGTGTGCATATATGTCACTATTGCTACAAACTTCATTATGATGTGAGACTCTAATGCACCAATAAAAGTATAAAGTAATATTTTTATTGGTGTATTATAGTCATATATTGAGATTAAATTTAGGGTGATAGAGGCATACATGCACACAGCACTGCTTGAACCCTCCCAAAGTCCTCACGCCACTTCCTCCCCACCTTCCTATACTCAACACAGTGATTGGCTTTGAAAAGTTTGTGTATATAAATCATGTCCATTGAGGTGTTTCTCTCTTCAAGTCTTCCTCCCTCTTCCCACTTCCCTCAGTTAGGTCCCCTTCCTTACTTCACTAATGTTTCTCCTCCTTTGTCTGGAGTCCCTCCTGTGTCCCAATTTCTCCCTAGCTTCCATATATGAGAGAAATCATGCAACATTTTATGTTTTATGACTGACTAATCTCACTTAGCATAATATTCTCTAGTTCCATCCATTTTCCTGCAAATGACATAATTTTGTTCTTCTTTATGGCTAACTAAAATTCCATTGTGCGCATATCCCATAATTTTGTAATCTGTTCATCTGTTGATGGACATCTTGGCTGTTCCATAGTTTGGCAATTATGAACTGTACTTCTATAAACATAGATATGCATTCATTGCTATAATAGTCTGATTTCAATTCTTTTGGGGAGATACCTAGGAGTGGTATACCTGGATCATTTGGTAGGGTCATTCCCATTCTTCTGAGGAACCTCCACACTGTTTTCCAAAGTGGTTTCACTAATTTGCAATCCCACCAATAATGTATTAGAGTTCCCACTTCTCTACACCCTCACTGCCATTTGTGGTTGTTTGTGTTTTAATGATTGCCATTCTAATTGGGGTTAGGTGAAATCTCAAGGTAGTTTTGATTTGCATCTCTCTTATTGCTGATGATGTTAAACATTTTTTCATACATGTATTGACCATTTGTATTTCTTCTTTTGTGAGGTGTCTATATAGATCGCTTGCCCATTTATTTGATTGGGTCATTTTTTCTTTTTGGCGGTGAGTTTGAGTTCTTTGTATATTCTAGATATTAGCATCATATCTTTATCTATAAAATGCAGTTAAAATAGAACCTATTTCATAGAGTAATATTTAAGAGTAAGTGTATTTGTACATGAAAAGTATCTGTAACAGCCTCTGACACCTGGGCAGCCCCCCTTAGATATTTGCTGTTAACAGAGCTGATGGTGGAATGATACTAGCATTTGTAGCTGCATATGATGCATTTCCTATAGCTATTATTTCTTTAACAAGCAAAAAGTAAAAAATATTTTTTTTAATTTTTTTATGGATATACTATATAGCATATACTTGTTATTGCTTATGTTTCTAAAATGTTCTTTAAAAATATGTTTTCTTTCAGCCTTATATGTCTTATCCTTTAATTCTGAACTTCAAAGAACAGATTTTTATAAAAAATAGCCATTAGGAGATAGGAGGGCCACAGATTCAAGGCCAGCCTCGGCAACTCAGTGAGACCCTCAGCAACTTAATGAGACTCTATTTCAAAATTAAAAAAAAAAAAAAATGAAAAGAGATAGGAACATAGCTCAGAGGTAGAATGCCCTGTGTTTAACTCCCAATACCAAAAAGAAAAAATCATTATGAGAGCTAAGTTCTATTTAAACTTTTTATGTACCATATAGCGTATTTCTTTGTTATGATTAATTTCATTTGTTAATACAAATTAATCAGATTCATTTATATTACATCAATTATTTTGTGGTTAGTGTTTGGGAATGGGCATTTCTATGTTGGAAGTCTTGATTTAAACTTGGGAAACTTCTGAGTGGTCAACCACATACTCACTTTGGAATATCCCTGAGCTTTGCTATCACAATTTCCAGTATGTGATTCAATTCTCCTCATGTGAAGGGAAGATTTTGTAATTCAGCCAAGCCATGGCTTTTAGTGAAAATACAAGGAGCATTCGTATCTAATTTGTGGCTAGAATGTGCTGAGACCCATGATCTTTACTTGCTTTGTAAGCATTCTGTCAACCACGAAGAACCTCAGCTTCTCCTGAGGTATGGAAAGTCCTAGTAGTATTTATAAAAACGTCAGGAAAGCTTTTATATATACACGATTCTACTGGAAATGATATAGTATATGTTTCTTTTGCTTTCCTTCTGAGGCATTTCAGCACCACACCTTCACCAAGTATAGAGCTAATGAGAATAAAATTTAAAGTCGCTTATTACTGCTTTATACAAGTAAGCCTATCATTACCTACCTAAGGCCACATGTTTAAACAGAACTGATTTTAAAATGAGTTTAGCATTAAAATTCTAGAATAGTTTAATTGAAAGTTGTGAAAGGGTTTATTGCAAAGATTCAATAAGTAAAAATTTGATATAATATTTTAGGACATTAAATAGTTTGTGTTTTTTATTACATGTGGCAATATAAAAAGAAAGGCCACGTCATTCTATCAGAATAAAATAAATGGTTATATGAGCATCATTATGCTTAAAACTGATAGTTTATCAACATAAGAATAGCCATTTCATTAATTAAAAATATTAGATGCATAGCAAATGTTTTTAAAAGAACAATGCTACAGTCTTCTAAATTTTGTTAGTTTGCGCTCTTAATTTTCTCATTGTAAAGTTGGATAAGAGAAATATTTGTAGCGGAATAACTGAAGAGGCTTTTCACTCTTCGAGAAAATTTCTTGAGAAAATTGAAATGTAATGACAGGATTATCTTTGGAGGGGGCACTGGAGATTGAAACTTGGGCTTTGCATATGTTAAACCCATGATCTACCTCTGAGTTACACCCCTAGACAAAAGAATTACTTTTCAGTTAAATGCCTAGAGGAACCACAGTACAAAGTTCACTTAAAGAATGAATATAATAAAATTAAGTGCTTTTTATTTTATAAACATTGTTTTTAAAATATGAATATATTCTTGCGCCATAATTATTTGAAAAGATTTTACTGGACGTATCTCTATTAATGAATATTTAGTGTAAAGTGCATTTCAATTAAGAACAACTAAAGCACATTAAAGTGGTATGTTTCATAAACATATAGTATTTATTTTATTTTACTATGAATATTTTAAATGATTTTCTTTTCTCCTCACTAGAAAATTACTTAGGCATAGATACCAATTAGATTGTATTTATAGGTCAACAAAAACTCTTATAATTACCTTTCCTACTGATGCTACTATAACTTCAACCACTATTCCTCCTATTACTGCTGCTATATATATAATCTTATTCTTTATACTTACTTCCAATATTTTAAAAATGTAACTATAACCTTTCTTAAATGGATTCTAATTAGAGTTAGGCCAGATATTGATTGGACACAGTCCCGAAGACCACCCTTCCTTCTGATAGCAATGGAAAAATTCAAGAGGTTGCCAAAACCATTCTTCGTTTCAATCCTGTACTACAACTCTATGAAGCTGTACTATTCATGGTTACAATTACTTACAGGAAAAGGATGCAGGTTAAAATCAGAAAGAAGTTCATAGGGTGAGTCCAAGAGAAATACAGACCATGGAGCTTCCAATGCCTTCTCCCTATGGAGTTAACACATTACCATCTATAACATGTAGTGGATTGCACAAAGACTCGCCAACCCAGGAAGCTTACCCAAGCCTCAATGTCGAGTGTTTATCAGGGCTTTATCATGCAGGTATGATTGATGGGTTGGCTGCCCACATGACTAATTTCAGTCTCTAGGTTCACTGACACCATGTAACCCAAGGCTCCTACTTTAAGTCACCTTGTTCATCTTTCCGGCACAATCAGCCCCTTCTCTAAGACTCCACAGTAGAGCTGACTCCCACACTCTAAGTCAGGTTGTTAGACTCTCCAATATGACCTGGTCCCTACTCTATGACCTCTATCCTAAATCACATTGTTAGACTATCTGTTATAATACAAAACCACCAGGCAAAGAAAGATGTTACAGATGACCTTCTAGAAACTGAGGGCAAAGGCCAGGCCTCTCTTTGGGCAAAGGAGATGTTCATACTGCACAAAGGGGTAAAAAAACTTAAAATTTCAGTTTTCTTATAGGGTAATAATATCCTTTCTTTCTATAAATATGCTCTTTTTTTAAAACCTCTATATTTTCTCATAAAACTAATTTATAAATAATGTAAAATATATTATTCATGGATAGTTGATGAGGTAAATAATAATAGTTCTCAATTCAGCTACTTTATCTTATAGCATCATTATCTGACCTGAAAAATTTCATGTGAAATTACTAAAATAACGACTCTTTCATAAAAGCATTTAGATCATTTTAGATATTTATTAATCCATTGATTTAATATTTATTGATGGAATTCATCTTATATAGCAGACAGATATGACATTAAGCACATTGTATACAATAATAAATAAACCCAGCCCTTCTTTCAAAGAATTACAGTTTAGTGGAAGAAATGAATAGACACACAATTATAGTAGAATGGCATATTGACAGTGAGAATGTACAAAGGCCAACATCTGACCAACATTTTCAGTTCAAGATAAGGAAGGGATATCTATAATGTGAGTTGAATTTGACTGAGTGATGAGAGGGGGGGGCGAGGCAATGAAGACATATTATAGACGTGCAAAGTATATTTACAAGGTTACAGGCAAGAACACCTGGAGAAGTACGAGATGTTCATGGCCTTGGGGCACAGGAGGTAGGTGCAGCAGAATCTAGAGAGGCAGCAAGAATGTGTGGCAACAGCAGAGTGCAGGGAGGAATACTGCTCTCACATCATGGAGGTTGAATCAAAGAGACAGAGAAAAGGGGACGTGGGAACATATATAGTCCCCAAGACTACACCAATGACTTGCCTCCCCCACCCATGCCTCCATCTGCCTACATTCCGACCTAATAAATACATCTAAATTATTAACCCATAAGTAGATTTATCACTAATGGGATTAGAATGCTCACAATTCAGTTATTCCACTTCTGAACATTTTTACATTGCCAACACATGAGCTTTTCCAGGGGACATTGTATATCCAAACCATAACAACTCGTTACCTAATTGAAAAGAAGTTAGCATGTATTATCTTAAAAGAAAATGTCTAAATTCTTAATAAGGAGTGGGACTAGTTCATTTGAACATGAATATTTGGCATGATCATGTTCCTGGTGCCACACTGGTCCTGGGGATGCAGCACATGCCTCCGCGGACTTATACAACATAGGGATGCAGACAAGTTTCTTACGTAAAAGTAATAGCCTGCCAGCTAGATGAACTTTACCAATGTAATTTCACACATATTTTATCACAATTGAAATATGTACCCAAGGTGTTATGATAAAATGTGGCAAGGACCTCTCTAGTCCAGACAAAGTGGGAAGGTTTGCTTGAGGACATGATTTGAACTGGTATTGGCAGGGTGGAAAGGGAAGGGATTGGAAAAACACCATGGAGAGCCAGGACTAAGACAGGACAAGATGCACTCGTGGTTCTGAAAAGGGGAAGCAGGCAGTAGCACCAGGTAAGAAGGGATCTAAGATGAAGACTGAACGGTGGTGGCAGGTTGGATGTTAGGTGCTGATGACTAGAAGAAGTTTTAAAGGTTTCAGTTTGTTTGCTTTAATAGAGACGGATGAGTTGAGCACAGCTGCATTTGTTGGTATGGTTATGGTACATTGAAAGTATACATCAAAATAAGAATCAGAGCGATAGAACCATACATGCACACAGTACTTCGCATTTTCAAAAGATCATTCTGCCCAGGCATGATGGTGTGTGCCTGTAATCCTAGTACTTGTAGGACTGAGAGAGGAGAATCACAGGTTTGAGGCCAGCCTCAGCAACTTAGCAAGATCTTGTGTTTTTTTAAAAAAAATAAGACTGAAGGTGTAGCACAGAGGTAGAATGCTTTTGGGTTCAATCCCCAGCACAACTAGAAAAAAGAACCAAAACAAACAAACAAACAAAAACCCCGTGAATGGTCATTCTATATAACTGATGAAGAAAAGAGTCAAGTGGGACAAGGGTGCAGATAATGACCAAATAGGACACGGCTGGTCAGGTCAGATGTGTTAATAGTGTGGACAAGGGCAGAAGCAGTAGCGAAAGAAAAGAATGGATAAATTCAAGGATTTATGATGGAATTGAAAGGAAGCTGAAGAAGAGAAGGGCTTGGGAATGTCTTCAAAGTTTTTGAAGAGTCATGGGTGACCAGAAAAGCTTAGTATTTCAGGACAAATGCCCAATGCTATTAAGAGGTTAAGGACGCTGAGTTAAAGAGTTGGAATCTAGAATAGAACTGATTGTGGAGTGAGAAGTGAAGAAATGGAAAAACTAAATGTAGAAAACAAAGTTTTGAAGAACTGGTATCTTTGAAATCTAAGCAACTATCAAGGGTTTAAATAGCAGAACATGAAGCAAGAAGAAATTTTTTGTTTCCCAGGGGTAAAAAGGAGAAGAGAGAAATAAGAGATGGGGGTGGCTGTGGTACCAGCCAGATGGTCGGGTACTGGGAGAGGTGACGAGGTGAAGATCATTGGAAGATCTCTAATAAAATATGACTAACCAAGCTTTTGAGAACAGAAGTAGATAATGGAAGATATTTTTAAAGATAATTTGAAGTACCATGTAGAGTATAACCGGTTTCATTCCGTTATCTCCAATTATTCAGTGGAGCACTTTACCAGTGGGTTTTTTTTTTTTTTTTTTTTTTTTTGGTACTGGGGGTTGAACTCAGGGGCATTCTACCTCCGAGCTATACCCCCAGCCCTATTTTTATTCTTTATTTTGAAACCGAGTCTCACTAAGTTACGGAGTGCCTCACTAGATAGCTGAGGCTGGCCGCGAACCCGGATCCTCCGGTCTCAGCCTCCCGAATGCTGGGATTACAAGCGTGCGCCACCACGCCCGGTACCAGTGGGTTTTTTGATAAAATAGTGGAAAAGGGCTAAATTTCTAACCTAGAGCTATTTCGTATAACCCCAAAATAAATACATATAAAAATGTACCAAGGGAACAGAAGGCAAAAACGTCCCTTCTCCAGGAATTTACAGGAATCTTAGGAATTTAGGAATTGGTCAATCTAGACTTGATGGGACAGGAAGACCTCAACAGACATTAAATTATCTCACTTCTAGCTATGTGTTTTCTAAGACTGGCTAATATTGAGGAAGAAGATGTGTGCCCAACCGGGAAATTCTTTATATGGAGATGTTAATATTCTGTTTCAACCAAGTATAAACCAATCTGTTGAGATTACAGATTCTTAACCTCATCAATTAAGCACGAATTGCAAATCCAAATGGTTTCTGAAACAAGACCATCATGAAATATGCTATATGAAAGGGGTGCTGGTAGACCCCATAATGAATTACTTAGCTACTCTTTAAGTCTCACATTTATTGTTAATAAACTGAACATAATAAGAACTTTATCAAAGGGTTTTGATCATAAGGTAATAAAAGGAGATAATATACACACACGCACATACACACACATACACACGCACACACACAGCCCAGGCCTGGTGTAGAGTAGGCATTTAATAAATGTTAGCTATATTTAGAACTTACATTGAGATGATACCTTATCACCAGTCAAATTCCCTCAAGCCTTCCTCAAAAGAAAATGTATCATAGCCAGGAGCATTGGTGTACACCTATATCCTCAGTATTTGGGAAACCGAGACAGGAAGATCAAAAGTTTGAGGTCAGCCTCAGCTTAGTAAGACCTTGTTTAAAAATAAATAAAGAAGGCTGTTTCCCCTGGGCTTAGAGGGGGAACACCCCTAGGTTCAATTTCCAGAACCAATACATACATATATATATATATATTGAACACTCCTCTAAGCACTGGGAATAGAGAATTGAACAAAACAAAAACTCTCATCCTCGCGTAGCTTATATGTTGATGATAAAGTACATGCTAGTAGACTTGTCCATTTTGACAGTTTCTTCAAACTTTTAGGATCTTTGTGAAATGAATTGTAGCAGATCTTGAAATTCGCCAATTAAACCAGCTTTGCAAAATCAAATGAACAGTTATTTTCAGCTGTATATTATTAAACATACATTGAAATTTTGCACTATGATTATTAAACATTAACATTAATCTTTAAAGTGTATCAGTAAGATAGTTTCATTCCTCATTTGTCTCTCTAGCCCTCTGATTGTGGAAATAGAAATAATACGATGTAAAATTGATTGAAACTTTAAAGGACCTTAAGTAATATTCAGCCATTTTATTTTTCCAGTTGAGAAGGTGAAGTCTAGAGATAAATCGAGCAAGAACATTCAGTTAGCATATCTGAAACAGATGGCTTACTAATGGTGTTTATTTTGTTAGGGGGAAAAGTACCTTTTGATCCTAAAAGCCATATAATTGGTGAAAAAAATGTCCTGACTGGAATGATTACTGTTTTTGCTAACAGCTGGATGCCAATGGTGAACTGCTCATCAGGAATGCCCAGCTAAAACATGCCGGGAGGTACACGTGCACTGCTCAAACAATTGTGGATAATTCTTCAGCTTCAGCTGACCTTGTTGTGCGAGGTAAGAGTTTTACCATTTGAAAATCACAAAATCAATGGTATTTGAATTGCATAAATATGTATTATCTTCTGGTAACTCTCTATTTTCAAATCCTAATATATTCAGAATCTCAATCCCGTGCCTAAGGATGATTTACAAGTAGTAAACACAACAGATTGTTTTTATTTAACTACTTATCTTCAAGAAGGTTGCAGCACAGACCTATGACTAAACGTACTTTTAAACTTGATACTCACCCAAAGTTCTCTATTCCTGCTAAAATATTTCAGTTTTTAGGGGAAACTGTACTGTTACCATTTAGTATAACCTCAAATACTATATACTTGTTACTATCATCTTAGAATAGAAAGCTCCTTCATACATGTATCATGTTTCTATTTGTTGCTCATTATTAAACTAGTGCTTTTGTTCTAATAAATTATGTGATTGGGAATGCAATGGGATACATGTTTACTAAAAATGCAACTGCTTTGTTTCTGGCCTCTGTGTAGTAGAAAGGCTGCTTGGAGCTCTGTATACCCTGTTAAAAATCACTAATTGGCTCTTTGCTCACTTGTTGTGGTACAAAGACAATTCCATTTAGCTAAGTATGTACACAAGATGTTCTATGCATTCACTTTAGACTGTGTGTGTGTGTGTGTGTGTGTGTGTGTGTGTGTGTGTGTGTGTGTGTGTGTGTGAGTGTTACTGGGGATTGAAGCCAGGGGCATTCTACCACTAAGCTACAGCCCTTTTTATTTTTATTTTCTATTTTGAAACAGGGTCTCATTAAGTTGCTGAAGGTGGCCTCAAACCTGCTATTCTCCTGTCTTAGCCTCCCAAGTACTGGGTGTGTACTACCACACCCAGCTAGCTAGACTATTTGTTTCTAATGTCTTACCATTTCTTGTAACCAACTCCAAAAATTCATAAAAAAAGTTGTAGTACTTCTACATCTGTTCCTTGATCAACAGTATTTCTTTAATGATGTTCACACCAATTGTTGCCCAAATCTTATCTGTTCTTCAAGATTTAGCTCACAAATCACTAAATTCAGGAATCCTTCTCTGATGTCCCAAATATGACTTCTTATTTTCTAATAACACTTACTACTGTCACTAATGAGTTTTATAGCAATCTGTTCATGAGTTGTATCCTAAATTCAATTAAAAATTCATGTATGTTTTAAAATTGATATTTAGTGAATTGCATATTGCTTTCCACAGTTTTATAATTATCTTAACTCTTTCTCTGTCTCAATGTCATATTAGAATTTCAATTTTTTTCACATTTTACCTAGTAGGAATATTTATTGATCATTATTTAAATGACATTTCACTACCAACTTCTGTGCAAATAGTTGGTAAATGAAATAATATCTATTGTATATTTATCTAAGTATACTTTCCAGATCCCAATTAGTATAGTTTAATTTAATCTCCTATAACTCCTGAATTCCTCTATAGAGCAATATTAACATGGAGTTCCTAACAACATAGGAAAATGCTAAAAAGCATTTATACCAGTTGAATACATTTTCTAAAGGTAATATGAAGTCTAACTGGAATGTTTTAATCCAAATGATATTGGCTTTTATTCCACAGAAGACATATTGAAAAATAAACAAAACTCTAAGGCTACAAAACATTAATATAAAGAAAGTTCCTTTAGGTTTAATGTTTCCAGAGTACTTTGCTATCTGGGACATAATTGTTTTCAAGAGCTACCAGGGAAAGTAAAGAGTTCACTGTGTTTTCTAAACTGACCACAAGCCATTAAACCATTTCCATCAATAGCCTAAGTGTATATTTAATTAAAATTATTTACATATTAGAAGAATAAACGCTAATGTTACAATATTGGTCATATTATAATTCATGGGCACCAGTATCTTCATGTAGTTATGTATAGTAAACTCATTGTAGTAATTCTATTGAATATTGTGTAGTATTCGGAGTCAGAAGAATGTTTTACAAATTTGAAAATAGTAATGATATTATCTACACATACTTAGGTAATTAATAATCACCATAACATATATTTTTGTGGAGCTAAAGCCAATAAAGAGGCTATAGCAGGTATTATGTGGAAATAAAGGTATTTTTTCAAAAGACTTTTTTGTTCCCAGGAAAAAATGCCTTACAGCAATAGAACCTGGCAGGCATACTCAACAGAAGCATGGTACAGCATTATAAGTCATTTCACTACAGCAGGATGCTAATAAAACTATGCAGGTTAAACGAAAAGTACTACTTAGCTACAATAAAGTCTGCAGTCATAATCATTCCCCAAACTTTATTTCTAATAATAGAAAAGGTATTCACTCCATGTTAAGAGAAAATTGCAATTAAAATAGACAAATTTCTGCAGAGCTTATGTCAAAAATACATCTAACGTAGACTTTCCTCAATGCTTTCTATATTGAAATCAGAGGATATGCAACTAAATGATTTTATTTCTTCTAATAATAGTGAGTAATATACAAGACCTATTCTGACTTACATGCCATTATTAGCCCATGTGTCCACTTAATTATGCTTTTGCATCTAGTTCAGGAAGCCATAACCTAGAGTCCATGGACAAGTCTCAAGGGGTCCATGAAACTACTGAAGTTTTATGTAAAATTCCATGTGCGTGTGTGTACACTTTTCTAGAAAGAGGATTTGTGAAATTTATCAGATTTCTTTAGCCATCAATAGCCCCAAATCTTTAAAAGGATTAATGTATACTTAACTTTTCCCCATCTAGATGAAGACTCTGATTACTGATTTCACTGTACAACATATCTACACTGTATACACTACCCACATGTTACTCTCTTAGTAGCTATCTTGGTTATCAGATTAACTATGTAGTATTATAGTGCTTGTGTTCATGCAACCCTTATTTTAGTTAATAGTAGCCCCAAAGCACAGTTTTCTTATAGTTTATTGTTATAAATGTTCTATTAGTTATCATTGTTGTTTACTGTACCTAATATATATTGAACTTTATGTATATGAAGAAAGTGTGTGTGTGGGGTGGTATATGTGTCTATATAGTCTGGTACTCTCTGCAGTTTCAGGCATTCACTGTGGGCCTTAGTATATATCTTCTGCTAATAAGGACACTACTACATACAGTAGACATTAGACAAGTATAAGAACTCACCAATTTGAGATGTGCTAATTATAAATCATATTCAAAAACCAGTAACTGACCTGCAGATGCTGAAATTAGTACTATTAGAGGGACAGTGAGCCTTGTTAAGGGGAAAGCAATTTCCTCTGAGGAGCACTAAAATTGGTTTTGATAATGAAACTAGTTTAATAGATAAACTACTATGCCCTATCAGAACACTGAAACAGAAGTATGAATATTCAGAAATAATTAAAACTATGGATTTCCTTTAGAATATATCACCTCGAAGGAAATTAATATACATCAAAAAGTGTTGCTGCCTTCTACAGTGTGTGTGTGTGTGTGTGTGTGTGTGTGTGTGTATGAATTTGTAATTGTGGACAAGTGAGCGTTGGTATATATGTAAAGTTTGATGAAAGTAATTTATATGACAAGACAAGAAAAAATGTGTTTTAGACTTGTGCCTTTTTTAATATACTTTTATTGGTGCATTATAATTTTACATCATAATGAGGTTCAAAGTGATAGAAACATACATATGCACAGTACTTGATATGCTTCCCTCTGGATTCCATCCCTCTCCCTCTCTTCCTGTATATATTACTAAGATTTATATTGATAGCTGTGTATATGTACATATAATTATTTGAACTGTTCCTTTATCAAGTCTCCTCCCCTCCCACCTCACTCACATAATCTTCTTCCTCTATTCTACTTGTATCACTCCTCATTTATCTGAAGTCCCTTTATTTCCCAATTTCTCTCTAGCTTCTACATATGAGAGAAAACATATATTGATTTTATAGTAGAGATAGTCAGTTAAATCTGAGTACCTCTGTATTAGTCTGTTTTCCATTGCTATAACAAAATGTCTGAGCTTGGATAATGTATAAAGAAAAAAATATGTCTGTAGCTCACAGTTTTGGAAGTTCCAGGGCATGGTATTGGCATTGGCTCAGATCTTTGGAGGACTTCATGGAAGATGGCACCACAATGTTGGAAGTATATATGAGAGGGAGAGATCACATGGCAAGGCAGGAAGACAAAGAGAATTCATAAATCAGATTCACTCTTTTATAACAACTCAAATCTAACAGGAACAAGTACAGGCATTGAGGATACAATGAAAAATTAATACTTATAAAATTGGCTTACCAGAAGAAGCATTAGAGAAAGTAGGGGAGAAACAATTTTCAAAAAGTAATAACTACAAATTGGGGAACATTAGTAACAAACATGATTTCTCATATTCTTCAAGAATCACAATGTACCAGAAAAAGTATAGTAAGAAATAAATCAATTCTGTTAAGTTTAAAAGAATACAGAAGAGTTTAAAATGGGGGAAAATTACAGTGAAGGGCTGGGGATGTAGCTCAGTGGTAGAGTGCTTGCTAAACAAAGTGAAGTACAGGGTTCAATCCTCAGTACTGCAAAGATCAAACAAACAAAAATAATTACAATGATACACAAGAAAATAAGTGAGTAAAAATAAGTCAACAGCTTTTCCAAAGATATGATAATACACTGATATCTGGTTCTTCAGTAGCAACAATGACAGTTCAAAGGTAACTGGGGACACCAGTCTACAAAATGGCCTCCCCTGATACTTGATCTTTTGGAGTACAAACTCTCCTGTAATTCCTCACACACTTGAAGGTGTTCTATGTGCTGCCAGAAGTGACTGTGTGTAGTTTCTCAGGCTAGGTGGTGAAGCACACTACTGCAGCTATCTTGGTGTTTAACTCTCTATCCTGAAGGAAGACTCCTGCCAGGTTGTGAAGGTGTTTCAGCAGTCTCCTGAAGAAACTGACAGGAGGAAGAAATAAGCCTTCCACCTATGACCAGTACTTATTTCCCAATCATTAAAATGAGCTCTTCAGGGAGAAGATCCTCCAACCCCACCCAGTCTTTCCAATGGTTGTATTTCTGGCTGAAATCTTGATTATAACTTTCATAGAGAACTTAACCAAGAACCATTCAGCTCAGTAACCCAAAAACGTTTAATTTACTGAGATGGAGAGAGATAATAATGACAATTGTTCTTAAATCACTGAGTTTAGGGGTAATTTTTTATGTAGCAAAAGATAACTAGCACAACCATGAAATGATACTTTCAAATGTGCTGAAAGAAAAATAAATATCTAAATGTTTATCTACATAAGATATCATTTTATAATGAGAGAAAAGGAGGTTATATTCAGATGAACAGAAGCAGAGTTTATCCCTTGAGAGATTCTTATTTCTAAATGAATATCTAATAGGTAAAATTCAGGAAAGAGTAAAACAACACCAGAAGAAAGTTCTGAGATGTCAAAACTCATGGCCATTTGCTGGAAAATGGATAGCACTTGAGAATATTATGCTTACTGAGGTCAGCCAGTCTCAGAAAGTCAAGGGTCATATGTTTGCTCTCATGTGTAGAAGCTAGAATGAATACAGGAAACAAAAGAGACTTCATTCGAATGTGGAAAGAAGCCAGTATAATAGTGGAAGGAGATTGGAGGAGAGGAGGGGAAAAACAAGTCTTGAGAAAGGAAACACTTTAAGGTATCATCAACAATCTCACTAACATGCATGGGGAGGGAGGAAGGTGGAGCAGGGTGGGATGTAGAGGTTAATACCCCAAGAGATTTGTGCATGTATTTATGTATCACTTTAAATCTCACTACAATGTATAATTACAATGCACCAATAAAAGTATAATGAAAAACTACCTCATGGCAAATGAAGAAACAAATATGTGGATAGATCCAAGCTATTTTAGTCTGTTTGGGCCACTATAACAGAATACCATAAGCTGGGAAACTTATAAACCATGAAGCTTTATTCCTCACAGTTATGGAGTTTGGGAAGTCTGAGTCAAGGTGCCAACAGATTTGATATCTTCTGAGGCTCTTTTTATGGCTTATAGTTGACTCTGTCTTTCTGTGTCCTTGTATGGTGGAAAGGGCTAGCCATCTCTCAAGGGTCCTCTTTCCCAAGGACACTAAAGGAAGAGCCTTCATGACCTAAAATCCACCACAGGCCCTATACCTCCTAATACTACGACACTGGTGATTACATTTCAACATAAAACTTTCTGGGCACACAAAGCATTTAGATCTTATCAGAAATGAACTGTGCTAAGCCAGACTATGTGGTATGCTTTGGTCAGGATTTAGGCTGGTAAGAATGATGAGCTGTCCACTGATTGAGCTGTCAGTCGATTTTACTTCAGATTTCCCTACAGCAGTAATGGATGGATGCAGTGTGTGTGTGTGTGTGTGTGTGTGTGTGTGTGTGTGTGTGTGTGTGTGAAGATACACTTAGTGAATATTTAATATAACCAAATATAAAGAATGCATGAAAATGTTAATCACAAAGTGCATGCTGGGGAAAGGAGCATGACATTTAAAGATGGGAGGTATCTGCAGGAGGTTGAATTTTTCTTATAGTTTATTGTTTTTTATAAATGATAAATATTTTTAGTAAATATAACTTATGAAAGAGAGTCACAAAGTGACCTGCTATTCCCTCCTCACCACCAACCTTCTGAGCAAAGTCTAATGAGAAACCTTCGTGTAACCCTGGGCAGAGCTCTGAGTCTTGTCTGTGCGTCACATTTACCAGCATGGCTAACTTAAGCACAATTCTGGGCCTTCTCTTGGCAGTTTCTCAATTAATAGCGCTGGTATGGGTTTAGCAAAGCTACCTTAAAAATTAGTTTGGTGAACCATGGCTTATCAGCAATGCCCACAGAAATTGGCCCACACAAATATACTCAACTGATTTTTTGAGAAAGATGCAAAAGCAAATAAACGGGGTGAAAGGAACTTTGTAACAGATGATGTTAGAACAATTAGGCATTCATGGGCAAAATTAATAAAAAATAACCTTGACTTACATCCAGAATTTATACAAAATTAACTCAAAATGGATTATAGACTTACATGTAAATTGTAAAACTATCATAGTTATAGAAAACATATTGATAAAAATATTCAGAACTTAGGGTTAGTTGAAGAGTTCTTAAACTTGATACCAAAAGTACAAGGTATAATATGAAAAAGTGATATACTGGACTTCAAGTTTTTAAATTTTTTCTGTCCAAAAGACTCCAAGAAGAGATAAAAAGATAAGCAAAAGACTGGGAGACATTTGCAAACCATATATCTGACCAAAGATTCGTATGCCGAATATCTAAATCTCTAAACTCAACAATTAAAAAATAGTACTAATCCAATATAAAATGGACAAAAGTGATATACAAACATTTCACTGGAGTACATACAAATGAAAAATAAGCACATGAAAAGATATCTAAAATCATTAGCCATTAGGAAAATACAAATTTAAAACCCAATGAGATATCCCTACATACTTATCACAATGGCTAAAATAAAAACAAAAAAAGAAAAGAACTATGATGCAGAAAAACTGAGTCATTTACATATCGCTGGTAAGAATGCACATGGGACTACACTCTGGGAAAGAATATGACATTTTCTTAGAAGACTAATATGTTCTCATCAAATGACCCAGCAATTATACTTATGAACAATTATCCCAGAAACATAAAAGCTTATGTCCACATAAAAGCATTTACATGAATATTCATAGAATATTTATTTATAATAGTTCAAAACTGGAAACAATTCAAATGAGATATATTCTTACCATGGAATAATTCTCAGAAATAAAAGGGAAATGACCCATTGGTACATATAACACTTGGATATATCTCAAGGGAATCATGCTGATTTATATATTATTCCTAAAAGAATAAAACAGATTAATGGTTGTCAAGGGTTAGGGAGGGGGAGAGATAAGAGTTGTATGACTGTGGTGGTGGTCTCCCAATTTACACATGTGATAACATTAAAATTGCTGAGAGCTAAACAAACACACTCACAGATACACAAAATCATTCAAACCAGATGAAATCCGAGTGAGATTGATGCATTGTGTCAATGTCAGTATTCCTGGTCATACTTTAATTATACACAATGGTATTATAGTAGAGGATGAGCAAAGCATATATAAGATCTCCCTGATGAGTTGTCACGATTACATGCGAATCTGTAATTACCTCAAAATTAAAGTTTCAAAAAATGACGGGTTATAAAATATACTGAAAATTTAGAGAAAATACACAGTTATTATAGGCACTTATTTCAAGAACTGTATAAAATGATTAGATGAAATAGAGCATAGCACTCCCTGAGGCAATGTCTGGACATATAATGGCCACTGAACTGCCTCCTAAGGGGATGGGTCCAGTTAACTTCGGGGCATGGTAAAGATAAAGTGAGCCGCAGCTCTGGGAACTGAACTGAATTACTCAAGGCAATAGAGGAGAATTAAGCTCTGCTACCCGCTCTAAAATTATCTTCTATCTCCCCCTTGCATCTCTCCATCTCTCCTTGGAATAAAAGCTGAATACATTTTTAAAGAATTTCATTTGAAGGATATCAAATTAATGGGACCCTAAGGTGACCAAATGTTTAAACCTGACCAGGGTTGGCAAATCTGTGTAATTAACTTGCTCCCCAAGATAACTGAGATGAATTAGCCACTAACTGGTATTTGGAAATTATTATTCTAGGGTATCCATGGTAAACACTTTGCAAGGCATACTGTTTAGTTTGTAAAGTATGTTTCTGGGACACATTAATTTTGAAATGTGTCTCAAAAGGACACTAATGTCCTCTTTCTTCCAGCTTGTCCAGTGCAGAGCAAATAAAAGTCAGCAGACAACTGAAAAATGGATGCTCAGGTTTACTAGAAACCATGGAAGGGATCTTGGAACCCAAGACCAAGAGTGGCAGGGAATGGAGACAAGTGGCCCAAGTTGGGAGGAAAGGGTCACCTCTGTAATTTTTTCCTTTATCCATAATTATTTTAACACAGTTACAGTTAAGCACTAAGTCACACGAGAAAAGACTGAGTTAAAAAAACTCCATAGTTAATCACAGAGCCACTCAGCTAAAGTATGCATCAATGGTAAGAAAAGTGAACAAAGCATAAACTAAAAAGAAAAAGCAAATTCCCAGATAAAACACTACTTTAAAAAAATTAGATAAGTTTAGAGGAGAATGTAATGACATTCTTGATATTACAACAATGAAACTATATTTAGATTTCAGTGATTTTTTTTAATGGCACAACAATTTTGACATTAACTGGAAATAATAATGAATCAGTGAGGAAGCAATTTTAGAATCAGCCTTTATAAAATAGAGTGTGTAATATAGCCACCAAATGGATTTAAAATTCAAACTATTATAAATTGCTTAACATTTAGAAGAACTTTTTTAGTTAAAAATGATTTTGTCTTACTTTTTTAAAATGAAATCAACTCTTATATTTTAGATAATTTGAGGTTTCTAATATAAAAATCCACACTAAGAAAGTGTATACAAATTTCTGTTTCTGAAATAAAATTTTTACTTCTGAGGTCCATAAAACCATTTCTGGTTGCCTCATCAAGTGAGTGCTTGAATCTTGTGAGCAGACTGCATGAATGATCTTTAGCAAAGAAGTTTCTGGAAGACTTAAAACTTCTGCTAAGAGAGTGTCAGAGGCAAAGGACTTTCAAGATTTATTCGCAGCACTTGTGGAAACTTATATGCAGCTTGCCAAATCTAAATTCTCATTCATGAGCACACTTTTGGATAACATTAAAAAAATGGATCATAAAATAGGCCACAAAGCAAGAAATTAAGTTTAACTTGTATGTGTTTTACCCCTATCCCTGGTGTTCCTGCTGTATTAGAAGTATATGTGGCAACACTACCAGCAGTTAGGAACCTTTTCCAGAGACTAGGATGAATGAAATATGTTTGCCAGTAACATTGCCAATAAAATGCAATTAGGACTATACTTTTTAGGTCTCCTACATGTGTATTTATGTAATACACTAAGCAATATTCCGTAACTCTAGTTTGAGCTTCCAAAAAGCAAACAAACAACAAAAAAATAGAATTTATTATGTAAACTTTTATTTTGATCTGATTCTCATTCCCAACATATGCTCCATGGAATTTGAAAATGTTTTACAAAAAAAGCTGCTGAAGTTGAAGCAGATAGTATAAAGACTATATGTATGTATCATTTTCTTCCCAAAATAAGCTTGTGTTGTTTCTATCATTATGTCAAATGCTTATACTTATTTTGTCTTATGGGGATTTTTATTCAGATGGAAACACTGTGTGGTGTGTGTGTGTGTGTGTGTGTGTGTGTGTGTGCGCACATGTATCATTTTCTTCCCAAAATAAGCTTGTGTTGTTTCTATCATTATGTCAAATGCTTATACTTATTTTGTCTTATGGGGATTTTTATTCAGATGGAAACACTGTGGTGTGTGTGTGTGTGTGTGTGTGTGTGTGTGTGTGCGCACATGTGCACGTGTGCATGTGGTGTAGCTTCCCACTTTATTTACAAGATGACATATACAGCTACAGAATGTAGAGAGAAATATAAAATAGATATCATCTTTATTTGGTATAATCTACTGAAGCCTTTACTACTTGGCCTAATGGCATGGTATCCATATTCTTTCTTAAGACAGTCATTTTGTTTGATGACTAAACCCCTTTTAAACTCTTTGTTGGATGAGTGAAGATAACATACCTGAATAAAATAACCTGATGGAAGCTGTCAACATACTTTTTAGTCAGAATAACGTCCTTACATCATAAACTGTTAGAAATGGTCAGCTAAAAGTCTTATATGGGAAAATGCTTAAGTATTTATTACTTTCAGATGTGCTGTATTAGCAGAGTTTGTGTCCAGAGCACATCAGTCTTCACTGTTCAAGCAAAATTATTTTTTACGTACTTACTTGGATATGTTGGCCCAGACAAACTCATACTCCTTCTTTAAGAAATATACTCTGCAACTTAGTGATACCCTGTTTCAAAATAAAAAATAAAATAGAGCTAGGCATGTAGCTCAGAGGAAGAGCTCCCCTAGATTCAGTCCAGTACCACACTGAATTAATTCTACACAAAATGTGGAATAGATGGAAATGTTCCAGTAGTTAAGATTATTGACATATAATATATTAATTACATCTCTTTTCCCCACTTCTTTTGACATTTGAAAGTACAATTTTAAAGCTGGAATCAATTCTAGAAGTCATCTACAATTATAAGCTCTGATTTTATAAACATGGACTCAGAAAGTTCATTTTCTATTACCCATCCATTTAGCAGCACACAATTATCTTGAGACTCCAGTTCAATCTTCTTATTGTAGTAGGCTTCTAACAAATTTTTGATAAGTAAAATTAGTAATTTATAAAACTCACCATATCAAAAAGATTATCAAGTCTCTTTTAGAATCCCTGCTAATAAGTAGTAAATATTCCTGATTTCAGCTCTGCTTAAACTATTACTTTTCTCTTTCCCTTCCCATTGTCTGGAATACATCAATAAAAAGTAACTTAAATTTAAAAGCATTGTAAGAAAACATAAAGCCAAAGATACTCATTAGAAAAAAGTTAAATCACCAGCTCTTAGATTATTTAGGGCTGTATTTTTATGATCAATTAAGGAACCTTCAACATTAGTGATGACAAAAGGACAGAGAATTTGTTGAAAGTTTGTGGGATTCTTACTGCTAAATCAGAATTTGGATTTCTGTGGTATCTGGCACAGTTATTTACATTGTCCTCAAGAATTTCTGTATTGAAATAATTATGATTAAATAAGTGAGTATGGATTTATACTCATAATTACTGTTAAGGCTTGCCAGCTAAAATTAATTCAAAAATACTTTTCAATGAATCAATTTGACTACAATGAAAATAGGAAAATTTCTTGTAGTATGCACATCAAACAGGCATACAAATACACACAACACACACACACACACACACACACACACACACACACACACACACACACACACGCACACACACACAGCATGTTGGAAGAGATCCAAAAAAGAGAAACACTTATATAGGCAGAAAGATCAGTGTCTAGCTCATCACAGGCAAATTAAAGAGGTAGTTTTTCAAGTATTTGGGGCAGAAAAACACACATTCACCTCAGATACTTGGATAATTGCCTCTGCTTTCCACTTGCTTGGCCAAGGAAATCTTGCCACAGAGACAAACTAAAGACTCCATCCTATCAGCCTTGCAGAACCGAGACAGCAAAATGGTCCCTGCTGCCCGCACTGGCTGGCACCGAGGGACTGGTGGGCGCCGTTTGGAGGCATTTTGACCCTACTTTACGCTAAACCACAGCAACACAGCTATTAATAACCCTGAAATTAGGCACTCCCCTTTCTTCTAAACATCTAACAAATTTAGGTCAAGTAAGGGGAAAAAAAAGCTCTTAGGGGCCATAATTGTTACATACTAAAGCTGAAATATTGAACTGAAATGCATATCTGGATAATAAACACAGAATTTAGCAAACAGCAAGATGGCTGATTGTTTCAAAACTAGAACTTAGCAGTTCTATTTAAAAAAAAAAAAACTCTCTTATAAAAGTCACATTTCTTATTACTACTGGAGATTTGAAATACATCAATGATTCAAAATTATATTTATTAGTGTAAGTTGAATGTAAATTAATTTCTTCTGGCTTTCTTTGTCTTACAAACTGGTCAGCTTTTGACAAAGTGGAATTTCTTCTTTGCTGCACAGTTGGTCTGTATCCATGGCTTCTTAAAAACAAAACAAAACAAAAAACCTTCTTGCTTCTTTCTTTAATATCAGGAGAAAGTAGGAAAGCCTTAGAGAACTTAACAGACATGGTGAGCTTTTACACTCCCCCAAACAGTAAAACCCCACATAGGTTTACACAACCATGTGTATTTACTATACAATTATATCACATTAAACTGAGAATTACTTCAATTGTGTCAGTTTTTGAAAGCAGGTACAAATAGTGGATGATATCCAAAAAATTTTATAAGTGACTGAATGATAATTTGTTTATATTTTAAAATAATTTTGATTTATGCTCATAAAATTATTATATTTTTGCATCTCAAATATTTACATGAAAATATTTTATTAACATAAAATAAATGTAAAAAACATGTAAATTATAGTTTATTGTGAAATATACAATATGGTAAGTACTATAGTTGTATAGTATAATGAAATACATATTGCATACATATACCATATGTTTAATATGTCATATAAGGATATATAACATTTACTACAGATACTATTTAGCAGACACAATATTAAAAGCCAGGCATTGTTATTATTCCCATTTTATATAAGAGGAAATTGAGTCCAAAGAGGCTAAGTTTGTTGCCCAAGGTCATATAGATACTTAGTAGAAAAGCAAACTTGAATCCAGACAGTGACTTCAAATATGATAGTACTCATTGATTACTCTAACACACTATAGCTAAATACTAATTCAGACATATTTAATGAGATAAACAACCAATGTGAAAAATTAAAAGTCTAATTGGCAAGAAATCTGAATTCTATAGAAAGTCTCTGATACCAGATTTTTCAATTTTATTTCTGTCCATGATATATTACTTATGCCTGGACCAGTAACAAGAAGAAGCCAGAGTAATTTAAAACATGTCTTTTTCAACTAGTTAATTTCATACAGTTATAATTAACATAGCAAAAACAGTAAATAAATTATAGTAGATGCTCTTAGGCCTAAAAATAATTATTGAAATTTCGATGTGTTTTCCTGAAAGCACATAATTTTTATAGTTCAAATAATTCATTCAAAATGTCTGAATGTCTTAGATTACAATGTCTATACCACCAAGACTCTCATATTAATTTTGCCATGTCATCCTAACAAAACTGTTGTGATGTGATAGTACAAGGACTGCTAGTCTAGTTTCATTGGAAAAAGGAGTTCTTTTTTTTTTTTTTTTAATTCCTCAACTGTCACATTATAAGGCCAGAACATGGGCAGACATAAACATTCCAAATTTTATGTTTAACTTTTCCAAATACAGAAATAACAACTCAAAAGAAACGTTTATGCTCGAAATTTATGGTAAGTTTAAGAAAGTACAGTGAAGATATTTTAGTGGTTTTGAATTCCTATCACATGGCTCCTCTAACTCTAATCATTACTTGAATTCAATGAAATGTATCCCAAGGGAAAGAAGAAATGGTGAAGGATTCTGCAGCTGTCTGTAGAATCTCTCTTGGTACCATAGAAATCTAGATGTTTTATATTTGGTGGCCTCCCTCTTAGGATTACACGCTTGGGTTTCAGAACATCCCAGGTGTAATCTATACCTGAGTCCATACATTCCATCAGATCAGACAACAGGGATCAAGTCTCAGTATTTTATTTGTCACAACACTTTTCCATTATAATGATAACTGGACATTATATTCTAGTAACTGATTTCAGGTTCTGGCATAAATCCAAAAATTCTTTTTTCTTAAAAAGTAAAGCACAATTTTAATTTCTATTTTCCCTGTGCTGGCCATGAGTAATGGTCACTGTGTGGTTATGGGATTACCTTGGGGAATTCTCTGATTTATGTGCATGTTTAGGTACTCCTACAGAAGTGGCCTCTTTATTTGAAAGTACATTATTTATTTGGGTTGCAAGTAAGTCAGAGTTAGTCTATTACATGAATAACTGTGAATCCACTTAATTTATAGGAAAAAAAGTACATAATCAACCATAGAAAAGGATAAAATCCTGCCATTTCTGACAATATGAATGGAATAAATTAATCACTTGTCTGATATTTACATTAAGTGAAATATGCCAGACACAGGCAGAAAAAAAAACAACAACAAAAAACAAAAAACAAGTACTGTATGATCTTACTCACATGTAAAATCCAAATAAGTCCATCTCATAAAATTTGAGAATAGAAGAGTGCAGAGGCTGCAGAGAGTGAGGCAAAGGAGAGATGGAGAAAGATTAATTAACTAGTACTAAGCTATGGTTATAAGAAAGAAGCTCTGGTATTATATTGCATGGTAGAGTGATTAGAGATGTTGATAATGTGTGGTTTAATTAGAAAAAAAGGATTTTGAATGTTTTTGCCATAAAGAAATGATAAATATCTGAGGATATAGATGTCTACTCTGAGTTGAACATCACACCAAATATATAATGTTCATAAAGATGTACAAATTTTGAATCAGTTAAAAATAAAAATAATGTACAAACTTCTAAATTGTCAATACTATTAGTAGCAAATTACTGATGACATACCTAAGTTTAGGGACACTTGGTCACATGTCTCAGAATAGTTCACAGTCTATGGCACTGAAAAATACACTTCTGAGCATGAGCTCCCTTCAGTCCTAGTCCTAGTCCTAGTGGCTTGCAATGAGCAGAGCTTTCTTCCCATGCCCCACTCACATATTCCTTAGAATTTCTCCAGGTTCAAGGGAACTTTACTTATAGTAAGACATCAGATCCCTCTGTTGCCAGGGGTTTAAATGTCTTAGATGATCACCATGACACACACGCAGAAGGAGCTTAGGGAAGCTCATAACCCCTTTTCTACAGATGAAAACTTTAGATCACAGAGAAGCAAACTCTGGCAATTAAAAAAAAAAAAAAACTAGCAAAATCTTATTTAAAAGAAAAAAAGAGAGAAATAATATACCTAAAATTAGCCATTTCATTTCTTATCTAAGGAGCTTAAAATATATGACCTTTACAATGTCAAAATCTATGACCTTTGTTACTATTTACCAGAAGGACTAAATTTGCAATAAGCTGTCAGCAGAGGCAAGTTTTTCTAGATGCCATTTCTTATATTTAAATAGCAATCACCAAGGACTATAGTGGCTATAAAGTGGTTTAATTCTAATAATCAAGCTATGCTTAGTTACAAGTAGAAGAAAAAGGTCATCTGGTGTTATGGTTTGGTTTTTAAAATGTCCCTAAAACCTCATGTGTTAGACAAGATAGCCAGGTTCTCAAATGGGATATGGTTGGAGGGGGTGGATCCCTGGTGGTGTGACCAGGGGCTGTATCTATCACTGGCTACTTCCTCTGGCTTTCTATGCTCCCTTTGCCATGAGGTTGAGCATGATTTTTCCTCCTCTGCAATTCCCTAAGACCCTACTGTCAACTGTGTTGTCCCAGGGAGCTGACTGACCATGGACTAATCTCTGAAACCTCCAAAAACTCTGAAATCATGAGCAGTATGCAAAACTTTCTTCTGTTAAGTTGTGCCTGTTAGCTATTTTATCACAGCGACAAAACATCTGTTAATCACATGATTTTCTATAATAACATAGGCATATTAATATATGCATATAATTGCTGAAATATCTTCATGATATGATGGAAAGGCTATGGTTTTGGGAATGAGGCACACATAGACTAGATGTCCACTCTACCTGTGGTCTCAAGCTAGTCAGTTAATTCACAATAAGCCTCAGATCCCATATTTATGAAAAAGAATAATATTACAGTTTATACATTATTCATGGCAACTTTTTATAAGTATTTTCCTATTTTGTCTTCCCCTTTGCTATTAATATGTAGAGACTTGTACTTTCTGGGATGCAATTTACAAAGAGTCCTGGTGTTTTATTTTGTTGTTGTTGATTGTTGTGGAGGGTGTCTGGTTATGTGCCTTGAGAAAGCCAGTCACTCCTTAAAAAGGAGAGTTCCATTGGACTAAAGCTTGTCACTTCAGTGTTCTTTCCTTTGGCCCCCATCCTCGGTGTCTAGGAGAAGATACCTTTCTTTGTTCATTATTTCAACTTATCTGTCAAGGAAACATGGCAAATCCTCAAAGATCATGGCTTCCTTACTGGAACTGGGCATCCGCACTCTCCCTTCAGCATTGATCTTTCCTCTTGCAGGTAAAAACAGAAAAGATGGAGAGAAAAGCATGGTGGATCCCTTTCTCCCCGTCTGTGCAAGCCTGCCTCCAATCTGGTGATCGTTGACACTCACCATTTGTGTGAAAGCTTTTTTGTTTTGTTTTAACATATTATATTAGTTTTGACTAATTAACTCAGTCTTGAGGTTTTGCAATCCCTCCCCTGTCCCCCAACATTTAGTTCTTAGAAGATGTTTCCCCTTTTGAAACTTCTAAACATACTTTAGCAGAAAGAGTTTTCAAAGCATAATTATATAGCTTTACTAATACTTGAAAACAATGCCTCGCCAACTAACCCAGTACATCAGATACTGGCAAAGTGAAAGTTTTGTATTTCCGTGTCCTGTTTTTCTTTGAAATTATATATCTCAGAAGTTAGCTCATACCAGAAAAAAAAAATTATGAAGAGCTGGTGAAGTATTACCACTGAATGGACTATTTGCTTTATTCAAGCAGGTAATGAATGATGTTACTGTCAAATTCACCAATATGTCATCTTAATTAGGATATAAGCTAAGAGGTGCAAAGCTACAGCAGACTTTTACATCCTAGTGCCATTTGTATTCTTGGCAGGAAAGGTTGAAAAACAGCAGTAAAGAACAAAAGTGTGACCATGTCTCTGAAGGATCTTGGAACACTTCTGGGATTGGGAAGTAAACATGGACAATGCATGTAGGAAAACTTCTTGGTAGCAAGACCTATGTAGAGATGGCTAAGCCATTAACAACATGAATTTACATTAAATTTAGTAGCTCCCACCATCAGATTTCTTTCTTTTCATTTGGAGAGAAAGTTGAGATTTTTATTGGAAGAACTTGAGCAGAAAAAGTAGGAGGGATAAAATAAAGTATATAATACTTTCTGGGACTGCTTAGATTTCATTGTTTGAAAATTTGCTTTTCTTTTCCTTCTTTTGTCAAAGAAACATGCTTAAAATTCTATTTCTTTATAAGAAACATTTTGTACTTAATTTCATATTTAGGTATCAGATACAATTTGCGTTTCTCATTTAGTAACTCCAGCAAATCCGTCTATGTTTGGAAGAACTCTCAGGAAAGTGTCAAGGGTTATAGAAATATTCTCAAATAATTCCATGTATGTATTTTTATTTAAAAATAATATATTAGTCATATTCAAGGAATAAATGTCTCTTTTTATGTTGTCCAGTATCGATTGTCATCATAGAAGGAACTATCTTAGAATTTAGACTAATGACCTACATTAATTTCCATTTTAATAAGATATTTAAAATTTTTTTAAGGGTGTTCAAGTGTTTATAAACATCACCAAAGAGACATGTGTATGAACTGTCATAATGAGTATCTTCCTACCTAGTCCATCTCTGAAATTCTACCAACGGGACCAGAGAGAAATATAGTTTTGAAATGAAAGAATAAAAATTAGAATAGAAATCATACTATAAGTGTGACGGTACCAACAAAGGGAGAACATTCTTGTTTAACTACATCAACATCAAAGAGAATTATACAGATTCATGGACCTCTCTTTCACCTCAATTTCATGTCTAATTAAGATCTAAGTTCAGTTTTATCAATGTCAGAGGTTAAGAAAACTACAAAAATTCTATTATATGGTAGATATATTTAATATTTAGCCTTTTCTTAGTACAGCTTCAAATATCAACAAGACCACACAACACTGATTTTCATTTTATAACATTAATGGAGCCAATATCTTAACTATTTTTAAAAGCAAGAGTAGACCTGTAGTCATAAAGGGACTTTAATTGACTTATTTTGGTAAAGACCCTCCCTCATATAACTGATGCTCTTTATCTCTCAGAAAATTTTATTTTAAGATTATTTTATTTAAAAAGAAAGGATTATTCTGAAAACTTTTTTTAGCATTTTCAAACTTTCCACTGAAATTTATCATTTTAGTAAAAATAAACAGTGACCTATGTGATATTATATGTGATGTTTTGCTATTAATTACTTCCTGACCAGTGGAAAAGAGAACTATACTAGGATGTCTTCCTTACACAACACTAGTTTGGGATCAGCAAAGTTTATATTAAAAAGGTGTGGTATGTGGATGATTGTCCCACAAAGATCAGGAGTTTGAGGCATCATTTTCAATAATAGTTGTTTAGAAAGCCAACTTTTGATAGGTAGAGACACCCAATTCAAAGATGGGCAGGTACATTCACAGCTATTCTACATTCTGTTTCATCTTAGCGAGTCTGAATTTCAAATTTTCTGTCCCATTTTCAATTATTGATTGAGAAAATTTGATCAGCTTCAAATAAGCGAATAATTATTTGGAAAATATATTTTTCTTACTATCTTTCCTTAAACATCTGAACTCAGCTAGGCATGGTGGCAGATACTTGTAATTCCAGTACTTGGAAAACTGAAACAGGAGGTTCATGGTGGTCTCAGCAGTTTAAGGAGGCCCTCAGCAACTTAGTGAGACTCTGTTTCAAACTAAAAAATAAAATAGGGGTGGGGGTATAGCTCTGAGGCCAAATACTCCTGGGTTCTATACTCAAAGATAGAAAGAAGAAAAGAAGAAAGAAAGAAAGAAGGAAAGAAAGAAAGAGAGGAAAGAAGGAAGGAAGAAAAGAGGAGAGGGGGAGTGGAAGGAGAAAGGGATGGGGGGAGGTAAGGGAGGGGGAAGGGGGAGGAAGGAAGCCTGAAGAGAGGAAGGAGGAAATAAAGAAAGAAAAGTGACTGAGTAAGTTGGTCTCATGGCAAATTTATTAGGTTCAAATCCTATCATTTATTAGTTGGATAACTGTGGTCATTTTGTTTAATTTATCTCTGTCTGTGTTTTCTTATCAGTAAAATAGGGAAAGTAGTAGCACCTACATCATAGAGTTGCTAGTAAGAATTATTAAATATTTGACAGTGACTGAGATATATTCACTAAAAGATATAATTTTTAGAAACATGAAATATAAATTTTTTTGTGATTCACTAATGTATGTCATGTAAATCATGTCGTCATGAGTTCATAACTTGTTTAAATAATATAGACAATTCAAGAGCATAATAGAATAAACTTCTTAGCATTCAGGTGGTCATTTGGAAAACTTTTGCAGACAGACACATCTGAGCTTCATGGTATGATCTGAATTTGCAAATGGACATTTTCTCATTTGTTTCATGTGATGCCGGAAAGCCCTATCTCCTGTCATGAGTTTGCACTCTGCCACTGATAGGCTCCAATTCTGACAGTAATCTTTCCAAAATGTAGCATTCTTTTATGGAACACACAGATATTGGCTTAAACAAGCTCTGCAGTATGTAACCTAGATATTGAACTACTTTGTTGTCTGCTAACTCAATGATTTAATAGTAAAAATGTTGAGAACCAAGATAAATTATGAAAAGAAAATGTGTATGGCAAATGAGACTCTCTACTGAACCACAGATGATAAGGGGATTATTCTGGCCATTTCCAAAATTTTCCACTAGATAAGAAGTTGTCAGAAACAAGCCTCAGTAATTATTTGTAGACTTGGCTAACTTTGAAGGACCCACAATGTAGAAACAAAATACCAACAAGGACTTTGGTAGACCATATTTATCTCCCATAGGGGAGAATTGTTTGAGCATTCTTTTTTTTTTTCAGTACTAGAGATTGAATTCAGGGGCATTCTACCTCTGAGCTATACCCCCAGCCCTATTTTTTATTCTTTATTTTGAAACAGGGTCTCACTAAGTTGCAGAGTGCCTCACTAGGTAGCTGAAGCTGGTCACGAACCCGGCGAGCATTCTTAATTAACAGTCTCTGAGAGGAATATTTAAAACCAGAGAGAAAGGATGCATGGGTGAAAAACAAGAATAGGAAGAGCTGATAATACAACTAGAATATCTCACAGTGTCGGTCATCAGCTGAGAGGAACAGAAAGCCTGGCCAAAGAAAGGCAGCGATTGAGCACCATGATTTTGAGTGGGAAAAGAAAATGCAAAAAATTAACATTGAACTTTGTATGTACCATAACTTTTATAAAAAAGGATTCAGTCTTCTGGAGAGGCCTAATATAATTAGTGGCAATTAGTTGTATCCTCTTATGATGACATTCTTTAGCATTGTGAAGAATCAAGAAACAAAAACAGTAGCGTTGTTATAAGGATACAAAATATGAGCTTAATAAAATGCACTTCAGAAATTCCAGGGCATAGGGATGGAGGAGGTGTTAATAAGAGAGGGATAAAGATAAAACTATACTCATCAAAGCAAAAAGCATGCTCCAGGCTTCTTCTTTTTTTTTTTAAATTCATTTCCTTCTCTTTTATTTGTCAACTGGTTAATTAATGGTGAGAAGAATTGGTGAAATGACTTTGCCAGGGCTAGTCAGAGAAATATTTCAGTTCCCTTTTCCCTACCTCAAGTCTTTACGAATTAAAATAAAAGAAAGAAAAAAAAGAAAGACTAAAATAATTTGTCATCTAATGTGCTTAGGCACTTAAATTGCAGGTTAAATTCCTAAGTTGTTTTCCATCTTATCAATTTGTCTGATTCATGATTATAAAACTGGAATAAATTAATGCTCTTATACATCATTAGGTCTGTGACTGAGGACAACCTAAGACACTCTAACATGCTATTAGGAAGGAAATAAGGACATGAACTACATATACCAGTCCCTTTGCTCACATTTTCCCTAGCTTAAATTCTTTTATTAAGGATTTATTGAGTACACAATGAAGGGAGCTTCTTGGCATCAGAATTATGCATTGCTTTTTTTTTTTTTTTTTTCATCAACAAAAGAATCAAAGAGTTGTCTTTTGGCTCATAAGTGCCTTTCTTTGTCCTAAGGAACAAGTAGCTTTGTTATTTTACTTGCTACCACAGCATTTTTCTCTCCATTTGGAACAAAAAACTAAGCAAGTACCATCAGTCTCCACTACCTGAAAGTCTTCCTTAGGGAGATGCCACAGTGCTGGCCTGGGGTGAACTTATCACTCATGTCTGTCCTGGCCTGGGGTGAACTCACCATTCATGTCTGTCCCTACTGTGCCACTGTTCCATTTTTTATATGTACCAAGAACCTTCACATTCCGGACTTTTCCTCACCTCCATCAAATTGACTAGAGGACACTTTGTTTCTGAGAGCTCTACTTTCTTTCAAATGACAAGTGGTACATGAACAACTTACTAAAGAGTTTCCTCACAATGATGAACAAGTAATAATGGTTACTGATACCTGATAGTTTAGACACCTAGGAAACTCTTTGAGGAATAATGACAAAAATATTGCTAATAACTAAAGTTCATTCAGGGCTTTCTACAGACCAGAGTAGCAGTACATTCTCTAAGGATGTTATTTTGGCCCTAACAATGATCTAATATGATCAATTTATATCAATTTTGTTTTATAGATGAGAAAATTAGTGCTTAGTAAATTTAGGAGATTTGACCATGGCAAATAAGGGTGTGAAATTTAGAGCCGAGACTGCTTTAACTCTCAGATTCTGGCATTTTCATAGTAATTTTTTTCTCAGTTATTTTCTGGGAGATCCTTGTAGGTGATTACTAAATATAAAAATTTCTTGTATCAGTGGAAGCATTACCAAGTAATATTGCCACACAAGGACTTTGAGGACACTAACTCACACCTTTCCATTTTCCTCTTAATTCCCCCTTCTTATGATGGCATACTACTTCAAGGCACATGGGAGAATGAAGATTGTATTGTAGATGACCATTATGTTTTTAGAACTGTCCAAAGATCAATTTGTAATAAGTTATTTTATGTAGTCACCAATTATTTATTTAAGACCTATTATGGGCCAGACACATGTCAAAGAAAACATGACAAATATAATTATAGCATTTTGCTTGATAATGTGAATCTTCAGTGAATGGACAACTGAAAAAAACTATTATGCATACAGTATCCCAGAAAATATGCTAAAAATATGCAGCTTTCATCTGATCTTTGTGAAATGTTAATCATTTGAAACTCAAAGAACTGCAGAGAACAACAACAAGAAAATGATTTATAGTTTAGTGGTTAGAACTACCCTATGGCAATTTTGTCTTAAATTCCCTCTAACACTTTTGGGTGCCATACACTTAAGTTCAGAAAAAGTGTATGCATTATAGAAGTTTATTTTCCTTTTAGAAACAACTTCTTTTTCATCTCTAATTTCTAATTTCAAGACTCTGGAATATACTGTTCACTAATTAACTCTGGATGATGCTTTATGTGAAGTAATAAATTTCTTGGTTTCAATCAACAAAGTGCATCATATTTCAAAGTGGTTTCTTAATACATCAAAAAATGTCATGTGTTCTCTCTGAATATCAAATATGCTGCATATTACTTATGTATTTGTTTTCTATTACTTAATATCAAGAAATGTAAGTATACTATTATAGATGGCAAGTATAAAAGTTTATTTACCTTCATTATATCCATATGTAATACATTTTCAAATAATAAAATTTACTACCATCCATAGGGTGTGTCTTGTGTTACTTTTCATCAGTGATAATATATTTGTTGATCTACAAGTACTTTTATTCCTTGAGACAACTATAAAAAATTTTCAAAGTCTGCACAAAGACCAAAGCTCATATGTAGAGGAAAACCATCTAGGGTAAACAACTCATCTGATATAAAATTATGAAGATATTTACTTCCTGGTAAAAAATAAATATCTTCTTTGGTACTATGTTCATTATTTAAAAAGTGATGGTGGACTGGGTGTGGTGGCACATGCCCATAATCTTAATACCTGGGAGGCTGAGAGAGGAGGATCACAGATTTGAAGCCAGCTTCAGCATGTTAGCAAGACTCTCAGCAACCTATAGAGACTCTGTTTCAAGTAAAAAAATAAAATATGGTTGGGAATGTAGCTCAGAGATAGAATACACCTGGATACAATTCCTAGTACACCACACACACTCACAGAGTAAAGGTGTTATTTAACAGAATTATTTATTGTTATATGCAATATGCCTAATTCAGTTGGAGATGGAATCCTTTCTGGTGCAAAGAAAGCAAGTGATAGAATTTTCTGAAACATCTATACTGTCTATTAACCAAGAGGCATTTTCTGGAATATCTATACTGCCTATTAACAGTGTAAGCAGTAGATGCCATTTTAATACTTAAAAATGCTTTTTCCTCTCATTTTTAAAAAGAAGAAATCATGATGCAGAATATAAGTACCTTGTATGCCATTACCATGGCATTTTCTACTTTCTATTATAGTTACTTGTTTGTTGGTTCATTTCATCCTTTTATAGACAAAGAACTGTTCAAAGCCCCAAAGTTGTGTCCCCTTTATCTTTTTATCTCTACTGCTCAGCACAGTACTTTTAGTTTAGAGAATAAATAAATGACCTTGTTACTGAGTTATGAAGTATCTTTGAAAGCCCATTTTAAACTTCATTTTATGTTCTGCAATAACAAATCTTTCCTAAGACTCTTCTACATAAAATATGTTTTCAGAACATTTCTGATATATCTCTCAACTGATGGTGGTTTTCTATATTTCATATAAGCATAAACATTCCTTTTAATATTATTTATTTTAATAATTATAACTAACATGAAACTTTACTACCTAAAAATATACGTTAAATGATTCCAGAAATTTCTACTCCCAAGTGAAATAAATTATCTACATTATCAGGGTTGAAGTTACAGTATTTAGGGTTATAGGAGGGTATTTATTCCATTTTGGGGGACTGAGAATGAAACATTTGACCACATCTTCTCATATATGGACTAAATTGTGCTACTATATGTGATTCATGCATTCATCAAACATTCATTGCATCACATTGTGCTATAATGCCTATTAGGTCTTATTGGTTCCAAATAAATTCCAAGAGACAAAGATTATCATATATATTCTAAATAATAATGCTATTATGAAATGACCTGTTTATCTCCTTCCTCAAAGAGATACATGGAAAAATTCAGTCAAAACCACAAATGATATTTTTATCACTCCTTATAGTTTATATATGAAAGGAGTGCCACAACATTGATTATATTGTACAAATGTTATTTAGTTGCAAGGAGGACATTTTTGCATTCTTTAAGTCAACTAGTTGGAGTTCATTGACTCACTGCCCACATTTTCATTCCAGGTCCCCCAGGCCCTCCAGGTGGTCTGAGAATAGAAGACATCAGAGCCACATCTGTGGCACTCACATGGAGCCGTGGGTCTGACAATCACAGTCCTATCTCCAAGTACACCATCCAGACCAAGACTATTCTTTCAGATGACTGGAAAGATGCAAAAACAGGTGAGTTTTATTTGGCTGGTTAATCTGTGCATTTCAATGTGAATTTTTAAAGGAAAAATAAAAACCTGAAGATTTTTAGAATTTCACTCTCTATATCGAAATGCTTTCTTTCTAAAAAACATTTCTGTGTTAGTATCCCAGTCCTTTTAGCACAGGTAAATCTATAATGGAAAATACAGAGACCTCCTGAGTTTATTATTTGAACTACATGTAAGGATAAGATATACTGGTCAAGCCGGGCGAGGTGGCTCACGCTTGTAATCCCAGCATTCGGGAGGCTGAGACCGGAGGATCTGGGTTCGCAGCCAGCCTCAGCTACCTAGTGAGGCACTCCGCAACTTAGTGAGACTCGGTTTCAAAATAAAAGAATAAAAAATAGGGCAGGGGGTGTAGCTCAGAGGTAGAATGCCCCTGAGTTTAATCCCCAGTACTGCAAAAAAAAAAAAAAAAAAAAAAAAAAAAAAAAAAAAAAAAAAAAAAAAAAAAAAAAAAAAAAAGATATACTGGTCAAAAAAATCATTAGGATATCTTTGTTTTGATAAATTTATAGTGTATTATTTATGACACACTTTATCCTGTTATTTAGGTAAGGTAGTTCTTCATTTTAAAAAGCTGCATTGATTATAAATACTATATTAAGCATCCAAATCTTACTACCTAGGCCTTTACTTTCTGCGAATGATTTTGCCTGGTTTGAATTTCCTCAAAGTAGATTTTCCAAGTTTTTTTAAATATACTGTTATCGGTGCATTACGGTTTCACATCATAATGTATTTCATAGTGATAATGACATACATGCACACAGCACTTGGTGAGCTTTCCTCCTGGCTCCCTCCCCATTTACCCCTTCCCCATACAGGGTGCTGAGATTGACAGTGATATTTTCACATATATACTTAAAGTCCTTGATAGTAATTCCTTCTCTGATCCTCTCTCTCCCCCTCCCCTTCCTCTAGGCCACATCCCTGGCTCCACTGAGGTTTTTCCTCCATTATCTGGAGTTCCTGTGAAACAGGGTCTTGCTAAGGTTTCATATATTGGAGTATCTTAATTTTGCCTTTAATTCTAAAATTTTATTGGATATAATATTTTTTAACTTGAGAATTTTATAATTTTTTATTTTAGTATACTTTTATTGGTACACATCACTATTCTTACATAACAATTTTCTTTCTTTTCTTTCCAATGCTTTAAATATGTCATTTTATATAGTTTTTATCAGTCTGAGAAAACTCTTTCCACAATTTACTGAAAGGTGCTTGATAATCCCTTTATACTTATCAGCATATTTATTTGGGGGTTTTGAATTCCTTTCTATAAAACTGGATTTCTTTTTGGTATGAGTTCCTTATCATAAAGAAATTCTTACCACTTCTAATTGTTCATATTACTAGAGTCAAAGAACTTCAGCTTTTGTTCATCATAAAATATCTGTAACTTCATATTTAAGTGCTATTTTAATTGGGTATAAATCCTAAGTGGTTTCATTTTTCTTTAAGCACTTTAAGGACATTGTTCCTTTGTCTTTTGCCTGTACTGTTTTTATGAAAAGTCAGCTGCTGTTTTTACCTTATTTCCCCGTATTTAATGTGTCCTTTTTCTCTGACTGCTTTCAATATTTCTCTACAAGAATGTATTTATCCTGATTAGGATTTGCTAGCATCTTGTCTTCTTGGGTTGATAATTCCTTCAAGTGTGGAAAGTTCTCAGCATTCCCTCTTCAAAGATTTCCTCTTTCCACTCTCTAATCTTGGTGTCTCTTGACATGTATTTTTTGATGTCACTCTAACATCTATGACTATGTCCTTCTTGCAGCTTTTCTCTACTGAGGAAGAGATTCACTCTACCGTGTTTCTTCGCAAGTTCACCTCTAACTAGCTTTGAAGAATGATTGTTTTATGGATCATGTGTGTGTGTATGTGTGTGTGGGTGTTGTCAGTGTACAAATGAAGTTCTCCTGTGACTTCATCCTTATTGGAAGTGAGAAATATTTTTGGCAAAAATTACAAAAGTAAATATCAAGTTGTAGTTGTGATAGTTCCCACTAAAAAATGAAGGAACAGGATTAAATACATTTTACAGAAGTAATTATTTACTGTATTAAACCATTTTTTTTAGTTACTGGAGATTGAACCCAGAGGCATTCTACCTCTGAGCTACACCCCCAGCCCTATTTATTATTTTGAAACAAGGTCTCACTAAGTTGCAGAAAACCTAACTAAGTAGCTGAGTCAGCCGAGAACCTAGGATCCTCCTGTCTCAGCCTCTCAAGTACTGGGATTACAAGTGTGCGCCACCACGCCCAACTTAAGCAAATTTTTTTTTTTTTTTTTTTTTTGCAGTACTGGGGATTGAACTCAGGGGCATTCTACTTCCGAACTATAACCCCAGCCCTTTTTTTTTTTTTTTTTTTTATTCTTTATTTTGAAACCGAGTCTCACTAAGTTGCGGAGTGCCTCACTAGGTAGCTGAGGCTGGCCACGAACCCGGATCCTCCGGTCTCTGCCTCCCGAATGCTGGGATTACAAGCCTGCGCCACCACGCCCGGCTTTAAGCAAATGTTTTTTAAAGATACCAAGTTTCAGCAATCCAAAGATTAAATTTAGAATAATGAGGTGAATGAAAAGAGTGCATATATTTAAAATACTCTACTATAAATATTACTTCCCTTGAATTTTTTAAGAGAGTGGACAGTTTGATATCATTCTCAGATTTCTCCAAGATGTCCAGGTCATATTTAAAATATTATGTTAGAGTCTATGCTTCTACTTTTAGAGTATAAAGTACTAAATATTGCTAATGTGTGTGTGTGTGTGTATGTGTGTGTGTGTGTGTGTGTGTGTGTGTGTGTGTGTAAGGGGATCCTGGTCAGAGCATAATGAGGCCTAGAAAGCATGCTATGAAGCACAGTTAAGAGTCCTGGATCCAGGCATAGTGGCACATATCTGTAATCCCAGTACTTGGGAGGCTGAGGCAGGAAGATCTCAGATTTGAGGCCATCCTCAGCAATTTAGTAATGTCATTAGCAACATAGGCATACCCTGTTTCAAAATTTTAAAAACGAGTAAATAAAACAGGGCTCGGGTATACCTCAGAGATAGACTGCTCCTGGGTTCAATCCCCCAAAAGAATAAAAAGAACTTGGGATAAGTTCTCTTAAGTGGAGAAGAAAATGTATTTATATTTAAAGTTCTTTCATGTGGAAGAGTGGAAGACTGAATTGAGAGTTACAAATGTTCTACTGTTAACATCTTTTTACATAAATCTTTCTCTGGATTTTAGATTATTTCCTCAAAATAAACATTCGTAAATTAAATCATCAAGTGTCAATAGCTTAAGCTCATGAACAATATACTATATAATTCCTCTGCAGAAAAGTAGAAGCAGTGTTATTTCCACAACTACTATATGAGTATCTCTTTTGCCATATCATTACTTAACATTTATTAATATCTTTTTAAGTCTTTACCAAGTTGATAAATTAAAAAAATGAAAACTCTCCAGGGCTTATTGTAGGATATCTTTCTTTCTTCTTTCTTTCTCTTCACATTTTGTAACTCTCACTTCAAACATGAATTTCTGGATTTTTATGAGGCTACATTCAAATGTCCCTTAGAGAAGGGTTGGGATGCCAGAATGCATTTTGCCTTTCTTTTTGCAGCAAGGAACTGTGTCACATCTGTGGCTCCTTTCTGACTCTTGCCAGGTGATGAGTTTATGGGTTGAGTCTAGGGCCTGGGACTGGAAACTGAATGATTGTGTTAGAGCAGTGAGAAGCCTTTAAATGTTCATTTCCAGTCTCAAATACAACCCTGCTGTTTAAGTTAGAATCTCTGGGTGGGAAGTTCTAGCTAGGTCATTTCACATATTTGGGTTTTAGATTGAGATGGAGGATCCTAAATGTTCTAATTGAATTTAGACCTTAAGAAAATATCAGGACTCATTAATGCAGATTCCAGGAGTCTAGAACAATGGACATTATGTCGACTGGAGTTATTCTTGAAACAGTCTGTTTTTAGTCCTCACATGATTCTGGCTGTTTCTGTGGCAGCTCAAGCCTGCAGTCAGTATAGTCTGATGGCTGAATACCACAAGCATGGTTTCTAGGCAACTACTAAGAGTTATTGGCCTTAGGATACCCAAGATACTTTTAGGATACTTAGGATACTTTTCCTGAAAAAGTAGTGAGAAACTCTGCTCTGAGTCATGTGGCCTCATGATATTTGAAAATAGATCTATGCATTAGTTCTCATAGTTGGTTGTTAAAAACTATTAAAAGGGTCTTTAGCCCTAAGTACTAATGTAAGGGGTATGGTTTCCTGCTTTATATTTTTTTGCTTAAAACTTACACTCAAAAATAAAACCAAGATTTAAGTACCAATTCATACAAATGACATTTTATGTTTTTATAGAGAAGCCTCTAACAGCCATTATACAGTTAAGCCCTGATTTTCAGTGTTGAGGTTACTTATAAAAAGTAGCCTGACACAGACCTGATCTAGTTAAAAAACCAGGTACTCAAGACCCAAGTACTGATTCCTAGGCCTTACTTCTATTGTGTAAAATGTTCTACTCTCTTTCTTACTCCAGGAATGATAAACAGGTTGCAAGGAACTTGGCAGAAGAGAGGGCACACAAAGTCCCTCTTCTCCTGACCATTCCCCTTCTTCATTTAGCTTGGGACATAAATCTGCTTCCAAAGTAAAACTGACTTGTGCTGGGAACAGGCCTCTTTTCCAACCGATGTGTGTGGGTGGTTATAGATATAAAAAAAAAAAAAAAAAAAAAAAAGAACCAATAGTTCCTGGGCTGAAGGGATAGCAAAAGACTGTATGAGTCCACTTAAGAACTATAGGGCTCAGAATAGAATAAATAAAAATTTAGTCCATTTAGGGATCAGAATAGAATAAAAATTTGTACTAGAGTCAAAACCATACTAAAATAAACATACATTGCAGAAATGGAGGAGAGAAATTAGAAAGGATCAACTCCTCACAAATAGAGAGAAAGAAGAAGACTTGGGAAGATGTTACCCAAGTCCTTTAGTTCTTTTTTTTTTTTTTTTTTTTTTAGAGCAGGGAAGCACCTTCACGTTTATTATAGGCACAAGAGCCCATAGAACATTCGTTGTTTTGTGGTGGACAGAATGAAGTAGTACCAGGAGCCTGCCTGATAAAGGGATTGTCTTGGTCAACATTCTTTTTACTACTGTAATCCAGAACAACAGACCAAGCCAGGCGTGGTGACGCATGCTTGTAATTCCAGCATTTGGGAGGCTGAGCTGGAGGATCCAGGTTTGTGGCCAGCCTCAGCTACCTAATGAGGCCCTCTGCAACTTAGTGAGACCCGTTTCAAAATAAAGAATAAAAAATAGGGCTGGAGGTATAGCTCAGAGGTAGAATGCCCCTGAGTTCAATCCCCAGTACTGCAAAAAAAAAAAAAAAAAAAAAAAAAAAAAAAAAAAAAAAAAAAAAAAAAAAAAAAAAAAAAAAAAAAAAAAAAAAAAAAAAAAAAAAAAAAAAAAAAACAGACCATGCAACTTAGAGGAGAGAATATTTATTTTCATTTTCTCAGTTTTTGCTGATTTAGAGGTTCAGTCCATGTCAGGCGGGTATGCCAAGCTCAGGGCATGGAGGCAGGAAGTGGAGAGAGGGAGAGAGCAATGCCTTGTTCTCACATCATGGAGACCAGAAGAAGAGTGAGGGAGGAGGAGGAACCATATAATCCCCAAGGCCCATCCCCAGAGACCCCCTCCTTAGCAACCAAGCCACAATTCCATTACTATCTTGTTTCCATGAGAACTATGGGGGCATTCTAAATCGAAACCACTACAGGGATGAAGGAAACATTAACGTATTTGCTCTACACAAGGCAGTGCCTCTTTGGAGACATTGTCTACTCTAAATAAACACAAAATTTTGTATTTGCATTTTATTTATATGTATTTTTATAAATATTCATAAGTGCTTCTTTTTGCATACATACACAGTTGGGGTGACAAAGCAAATAAGAAATATAAGAAAGACGATGATGCTTCTAGAACAATCAAGTGGAGGCAGAGGAGAAACTTTGGGTGTGGGCCTGATGCCCTGGAGTTCCAGTTGTAATGATGAGACAGGGTACTTGACACAAGATCAGAGATGGGAACAGTGTCAGGGAGAGAGAGGTTGCCTTTCCACCTTGTTCTTGTGATGTGGTATGAGTCAAAATTCCCACTCAAACCTGGAGAACTGAAAACAGGTCAGATAGAAGAGTTGCTTTTAATTCTAGGTACATTTTACTTTCAGAAATGCTATGTGTTAGTAATTTTTGCTATGTTATTACTACTGCTTATTTATATTTTTTTTGATGAGTTATTGTAAATATCTACCAAAACATATTATTTTAGATGCATATATTCTCGTAAATACTGATTTTAATATAGATGAGCAAGAATTGTTGTAATTGCTTTTGTTCTAAAGAACAAATTTTAAGTCATTCACAATCCTGGTAGTGAATATTATTTTACTTTGTAGATTTCAAATTCCTTCCTTGATCATTCAGGAGGCACATTCTGGAAGTCCATCTTCTTGATATCCACTTCCTATTTTCCCTTTGAGCAGGTTGTTTGCATCTCTGAGCCAAAGGCTTGCCTTTGGTGTCTCCAAGAGTACTTGCTAATTTTCTTCCTTTATTCATCTCAATCATTAAAATCAAAGGCCCAAGTCTTTAGCAGAGTCCAAATCCTACTGCAAAATGACTGCAATTGATCTTTTCTGTCTTATTCCTCATTCCTCCGAATAATCCTTGTGGTCAAGCATGATTTTCTTCTCTCTGAGTGTGTTCTTGATCTTCCAGGTGATATGGGGTACTTTCACATAGGATTCCCATATGTGCTTGAAATAGGTCTCTCAATGGCAGTCTGCGAGGCACATCCAGCTGGTTGTTCCTGTTCTAAGACAACAGACACCTGCTTATACATGTTGACTACTCAGCTGCTTGGAAAGGCCCCAGTGTATCCTTGGCTATCATGAGAACACCATATCCTTGCCAAGATGGGCCATTTGGAATGCTTCCAACATTTCCATTCTCCAGGAGCTGAAATGCTGCTGAGGTTTTGCCATGTAGGCAGGAGGGCAGTGGGTTTCTTTGACCCTGTCTCTTCCAGCCTTCTATGATAACTTTTTTTACTGAAGCACCCTCTCCCCAAACATAGAATGACATATAATCCATCAACTTCTTCTATACCTTTTCATGAGTTTCCTAGGGATGGCATAACAAATTTCTACATAGTATAAAGATTCAAACAACAGAGATTTGCTTCCTCATGGTTCTGGAGGGCAGATGTCCAAAATCAAGGTATTTGTAGGGCTGTATCCTCAATGAAGGTTCTAGGGAGCAATCCATGCTTTGTCTTTTCTAAATTCTGATGTCTCCAAGTGTTCCTTGCCTCATGGCTACATCAAATCCCTATCTATGGTCACGTCACCTCCTCCCCTTTATGAGTATCCTGTGTCTCTTATGAGGACATTTGTCATTTTATTTAGGTCCCATTCAGATAGCCCAGGATGATCATATCTAAATCTAAATATCCTTAATTTAATTACTGTCTTAACTTAAACTGACTATCTTTCCTAATAAGGCAACAATCACAAGTTCTGGTCATATCAACACAGACTTATGTTTTACAGGCCATAACTTGAAGCACTGTAGCCACTCTTCTATAGGGGCTCAAAGCCACTGAAAGGTACCCACTGGGGGTGAAGGAGTAGCCTCCTCAAGGTCAAGCAACTACTATTTTACCTTTACCATCCCAAATTTCACTTTTTCTCTTTCAACTACCTAAAAAAAAAAGTCTGTATGTCTGTATTTATACCAACTAAAACAGTTTGTGATTCTGTGTGAGGGAAGGGTGGAGGAGATAGAAGATCAAGAGATAGAATGATGTTTTCAGAGGGGAAGGAGAAGCCTTTTTTCCTTTTTTTTTTTTTTTTTGCAGTACTGGAAATTGAACCCAAGAGCATCCTACCTCTGAGCCACACCTCCAGCCCCATTTTTTATTCTTTATTTTGAAACAGTATCTCACTAAGTTGCGGAGGGCCTCACTAAGTAGCTGAGGCTGGCTGGCCACAAACCCGGATCCTCCAGTCTCAACCTTCCAAGTACTGGGATTACAAGCATGTGCCACCATACCTGGCTCCAAATTTTTAATCAGAAAGTTTAAGATGTATGTCAATCATATAAGATAAATCCATGATCAAATAAGAAGAAAAGTGACAAAATTAGTGTCCAGAAGAGTAACTCTGCTGGCAGTGTTACAATCTGAGCCATACAGGAATTTCTCCAAAAGTAGAAACTGGATACTGCGATGCTTTGCATTCATTCTTGTAACAGATGCAACTTCTTAAAAAGCTGCATATTCATGGCCTGCATTGCCAGATAAAAATTCCCTAAATAATGAGTCATAGACAAGCCTAAAGGAACAAATTTCCCAAATAGGTGGTGTACAGGTATTTACATGCATATGTATGTGTGGGTTAATTATGAAAAACATATAGAAATGTTTGAAGAGAGCTTCAACCCTGCCTTCATTGTATATTTTATCATATCTCAAATAAGCAAGGTAGGGTTCATATCCTACCCATAATTCATAATTGCTCATTAGTATCTAGTAACATAAATTCTGAGTATTTGATTATTATAACACTTATTATCACTATTCCAAATGATGTAAGTATAAATCTATAAAAAACAATTAAAAAGGTTATAAATGTTGCCCTCTTTTACCTAGTAATAAATTATTTGCTGTACATAGACCACACTAGTGGCAGTTCATAAAAGTTTTGCACCAATTTTACCCTTGACTCAGGAAATCTTTCTAGGTTCTACCTCCAGAATGAATACAAGTCCTTGTTTCTCAAGGTGTGGTCCACAGACACACCTTGACATACCATAGACATACCAGCAAATGCCTGGCCTAGGAGCTTGGTAGAAGTACAGAATTTCAGTCCCCCTACCCCAGGCTTACTAAATAAGTGATTCATATACATGTTATTCTTTATAGCTTATTACCTATTAATGACCTCTTACTCCCTTAAACTTAACATTTTGTTACTCTCAGTTATTTCTTTTATTTCAATTCATTAAAACATGTGTTATACTCTCCAAAAGAGTGAAATGAAGCCAGGTATGGTGGTGTAACCCTGTAATCCGAGGACTTGAGAGGCTGAGATAGGAGGATCGCAGGTTTGAGGCCAGCCTCAGCAATTTAGCAAGACCCTGTTTCAAAATAAGAAATAAAAAGGGCTAGGGGTAAGCCGGGCGTGGTGGTGCACGCTTGTAATCCCAGCATTTGGGCGGCTGAGACCGGGGGATCCAGGTTCGTGGCCAGCATCAGCTACCTAGTGAGGCGCTCCGCAACTTAGTGAGACCCTGTTTCAAAATATAGAATAAAAAATAGGGCTGGGGGTATAGCTTGGAGGTAGAATGCCCCTGAGTTCAATCCCCAGTACTGCAAAAATAAATAAATAAATAAATAAATAAATAAATAAATAAATAAATAAATAAATGAGCTAAGGGTATAGCTCAGAAATAGAATGCCCCTGGGTTCAATCTCCAGTGCCACACACAAAAGGACTGAAATGAAAATGGAGAAGAGGGGGTTATGAAAATAAGTTAGTCAATGAATAATCTCTACTTAATATTTATTTTACTTAGATCCCCCAATTATTGAAGGAAATATGGAAGCGGCAAAAGCAGTGGATTTAATCCCATGGATGGAGTATGAGTTTCGTGTGGTGGCCACTAATACGCTGGGTATAGGAGAGCCCAGCATACCATCCAACAGAATTAAAACAGATGGTGCCGGTACGTAGAAGAAGCTTTCTAAATGTTAAAAGGTTCATAATACAGTGCCACTTAAGTATATAGAGGAACATATTTGGAAACAAACAATGCTCTGAGGTAAGTGATTTATCTAAAAAGTGTGTGTGCATGCATATATACATATTTCATACATGTACATTCTAGGTCAAGATAGGCAAAATCCAAAAAAAAAAGGTAATATGAAGGTTATTAATATTCTTACATAATAAGTAAGTGTAGGGTAAGAGGTAAATAGAAACACCCTATATATTCCACTAGAGATTATTTAAATGAAGTTAGTATTTAGAATATAGACTTTTATGTGAATTCTGAATCTTTGCGAAGCACACTGTAGATTAAACAGGTCTAATGATTTAGAAGGTTTCCATTTTGTGTGTCTCTTAGGGACATTTACAGCTGAATGCTCATGTGGGTGTTGGGTGGGGTGGTGCATGCCAGGCCCTGGGGAGGCTGATGAGCCCTGCTCAGGTGTGCTACTCAGGAAGTCAGAGCATCTCCAGGAAATAGCCAAGGTGTGTCCTTCCAGAGTGAGGTGACACTAGTGATGCCCTTTTATCTTAGTTCCACTTTGGGTGTTCTTCCTGTTCAGGTTCTCATTTTTGTGCTAAATACCAACCCCATTGAAATAGATTTTACTGAAAGAAATACTCCTTGCTTTCCCCCCTTTCCCCTTGATTTCAAGGCAGAATGTTGTTTTGATTCTAATGATCTAATGATGACTCTTATTATTCTCTTGCTATCAAGAAGGTTTTTTTTGTTTTTGTTTTTGGTTTTTTTTTTTTTGGTCTAGGTTCTCTGAGTTCCTTTGTTTCAACTTTCTTTCAGTTCTTTATTTGGGGAAAATAATTTTTAAATAGATAAGACTGCCACTAAAACTCTGTTGTGATCTCTTACTCTTACTTCTCCACATTTCTGGCTACCTCAATTACTATTACAATACTTTTTATTTTTACTTTTTTTATTTTTTTACTTTTACTATTACAATAACTTCTAAACAGAATTATGAATTCAAATGTCTTTGGATTTTAAAGCAAAGTAATTCCCAGGAAATGCTACGAGGAAACTATCTTAAGGTTTCATGCAATTTCATCTAATATATCAAATAAAAATAATTATTCTTAAATAAATATATTAAATATGTTAGATATTAAATACATTAAGTATATTAAATAAAATAAATATTAAAAAAATAAAAATATTCTTAAATAAAGAAAGAAAAATAACATTGAATACTGGCTTGTGCAGAGTATTTCACCTACATTTTATTTTAAGATCATTATAATATTTTGATGTAGATAGTGCTATCCCTAAGATCAATGGGCAGTAGACCCAGAGGTTTTAGTAGTCTACCTATGTTCTATGTCATAGAGCTGCAAGTTTCCCTTGTTTTTTGTCTCCCTAAGAGGAAGATTTCATTTGGGGAACAGAGATAGGGTGAACATAATGTGTTTATTGGGTGAATTCATCAGGAGCTGACTGGTCCAAGAGTGGAGTAAAGGGGAGAGCCTGTCACATATTGAGGTTTTAAACAGTCCAAAAATCCCACCCATCCTCATATATAGTAATTTGGGGTGGTAGCTTGGAGCGACTGTGCTAAATTCTCCACGTTGCAATTTCCTGCTGGTGTCTACCACTGCAATGTGATGGGCAGGAAATATCTTGACTACAGCTGGGTGGGGCGGTCTCCATATCTCTTCTCAGGAAGACTCCTCCCTGTCCCATTTCCCTGCACTGCTTGCAAGATTATAATTCCTGTTAACGGATTCTTTATAACTTTTATATGGATTAACGTTAAAATGTTACTATTTTGAATATATTGCATTAAATAATTAAAATTAAAAAAAGATTCAGAATTCAAATCCAGATCTGTCTGACACCATTTATCATATGTTGAGCTTTCTCTTCCAAGGTAATTTGTCAAGCAGGACTCTAAAAATTCATCTATTTGTATGAACCCATTGTAGAGTTCTATGAGAAACTTAAATTTATTCCTTAACTATGAAGCTCGAAATGACCTAAATATTAGATTTTTCATTTGGCATATCCATTTATCAAATGAACAAAAGTGTTCCATATTCTTTACCTCTCAGAAACCCCATTAGGATGTGGAAGTAACTTAGGTCAAGGCTGTAAAAAACACAGAAACCACAAAGCCAGAACCCTTGCATTTGTTTTCTATTATCCCCCTAAACCACCTATGTTTGTGATTGAGTCTTAGTGTGATAGACTGAACACAGTTGCCCTTTCTTGAATAACAAAAAGGAAAACAAACTGGGACATGACTCAACTGGTGGTTTTGACCACATAATTTTACACTGAGAGATCACGCATTCATTTGATTTGATTTAACAATCATTCATCTTCAAAATAAAATTGCAGAAAAATACCAAGCAATTAAGTCATTGTAGGCAAGCATTTCAATTAAAACATTATAACATACTTATCTCATATATAGACTTTTAAAAATTTTGGTTAATCTTTGGTGATCTCTTAATAATATAATATGAACTGAGTCTTATTTGAACATTATTTGTTCATAAATGAGAGGACATTTTCTTTGGCATTAGTAATAGATGTAGAACTCTCTCTTCTTACAAATTTTGTTATAAATAATATCTTTATAATTTATCTCAGAGAATGATTATGTTACATAGGCTTACCATCTAGACACTATATGATATGACTTAGATTTATTTTTTATCTCAAAGTAGAAGTGATGAAGTTAACTGCTTTTAAGAGCAACAACAAAAATCCCATTGACTGAGAGAGATTCAACTTAATTCATTCATATTTGAATCTATGAATACAATTTATATTTAACATAGTATCTAGAACTAATGTGCTTAATACTAGTGGTTTGAGGATAACTGAAGAATTTTCAAACTTAGTATCTTCTTGTCCTCAAATGCTGGGAAAAAATTGTTTCAAAGTGATATCAAACCTAAAATTGTGACAAAGGTTTTGCTTTCAATCAACTTTGGGGTATTACCTTCTTTAGGTATTACCCCTTACATTACTTTTGCTCAAATTACATTAAAGAATTAGTTCCTTCTCTAGTCTGCATAGAAAATAACTACTTTAAAAGCCATCAGAAGCCAGTTATGGTGGTAGAGACTTATAATCCTTGAGATGCTGAGACAGGAGGATCGCAGGTTCAAGGAAAGTGTCAGCAATGTAGGATACTCTCAGCAAACTAGGGAGACCCTGTTTCAAAACAAAAAATAAAATAAAGGACTGGGAGCCGGGTGTGATAGCCCATGCTTGTGATCCCAGTACCTGGGAGACTGAGATCGGAGGATCCGGATTTGAGACTAGCCTCAGCTACTTAGTGAGGCCCTCCACAACTTAGTGAAACCCTGTTTCAAAATAAAGAATAAAAAATAGGGCTGGGAGTGTAGCTTGGAGGTAGAATGCCCCTGGGTTCAATCCCTAATACTGCAAAAAAATAAAAAGAAAATAAAGAACTGGGGGTAAATGTCTCTGGGTTCAATCCCCAGTAACATAAATAAATAAATAAATAAATAAATAAATAAATAAATAAATAAATAAATAAATAAATAAGTAAGTAAGTAAAAAATGCCATTAGAGCTCAAATAGCAAATACAAGTATGAAATGATAGCAGTCTTATTTTCAATATAAGTTACAGCCCTATAGTGATATGAGATATTTTATTTCTTTTTTTTTTTTTTTTTTTTTTTTTT